>JARFJB010001658.1:755000-967500 GCA_036346205.1 Vesta saturnalis
TCAGATTCATATTAAGAAATACCCCACATAGAACATTTCACTAGCCTTTTCTACAATTCTAGCCCTATTTTACTAATAAATAGCGTTCTCTTTGTTTTAAACGCGTGTATAACCATTTCAATGATTGATTCAATTTCCGGCATATGGCGCTTTACATTTCTTGCTTTCTTTTTTTCTTACCGTCCGATTGTGATCATTTCTGCCCTCAGCAAATCTTCCTGCCATTTCCCGCTCCCGTTGGTTACATAACATAATGTTATTTCCTTTATGTCCATTTCTGGCGACTTTTACTGACAAACTCATCTCTTTCATGGCCACTTTTACCTCTTCTATCATTATGCTTCATGCTTTTTGTCTACTTCTACTCCCTGCTCCACTTCTATTTCTTTGTTTTATACAAGACATTCTTATGCCCCGTCCACTGATCTAGTACTTCTTTTTCCTGTCGCAGAACTTTTCCTTGCGTATCCTCCATCTCAATATATCTTGACCTTCTATCATCCTTTTTCGAACTTTATCTAACTGTTTTCTCCCGTAGCATTCCTCTTTGGACTACTACTTCCTCGTCTTATCCATATCTTTCGTAAGTTCAGTATGCAGCATTCGACACGTTTCCTTGCGTTTGACATTGTTTTTTCTTTCATACTTTTTTCCTCCATTTTAAAACTTTGGGTTATCCACAGATGTTTTCATACTCTTATTTTTTACGTCCTGGATTCTCTTCACGTACTGTCTTTCGGTATATTTTATTTTATCCAGCCTACTTTATTTCTTTGAGTTCCTACTCGGATTGTTTTAGTCTGTTTACTTCATTTTCTATTTTTTATTATGCAATGCGGTTTTCAGTTTTCATAGGTCTCGTCTATTGGTTATAGATGAGTACCTCACTTTCTTCAGCTTGACTTTCAGCACTGTTAATAGAAGTACGTCATTACATCTATTTCTATATCTTCCATTTACCACTATAAAATGTATTTGTTTCCAGGTGGCTTCCATGTATATAGCATTCTGTTATAATCTTTAAAATATGTGTTACCCACAAACATTTTCTTCCTTAAACAATTTAATGAACCTTTTACTTACTTCGCATCTCACACTTAAACCAAACTTTTCTACACTCCTTCCACCTTACCTTCACCTACACATGCATTTCAGTCTTCCATCATAATGTGATAAAATTCCCTTTCTCCGTAATAATATACACAATACATCACCTTTTATCAAATATAAAATACTTTAATTTAGTATTTAACATTACTATTTAGTCTTGCGTTTACAATAGCATCTTAATTTTTTTTCTTTTCTCTCCGCAAAAATAAAAAGTGTGAACTCTGACAATCTGCTTTTGGCCTGCCACTCCTACATCACCCCTCTATCAAATTCATTTCATACAAAATCATTTCTATTAAGTTTTCTAGCTTTTCATCCTAAAACATATTTCTTAGATTCCAGTTCCTACTGTTAACGTTGTACCGCTTATTCTGTTCCTACTTGGTGTCATGGTCTACGATTTTATCTCTGGTATTTAATTAAGTTTCTAAAGAATTCATACTTAGCTTATCTACATCTGCTTTTGAAAGCAATTTCTTGCTCACAAGACGGGTGTCCTAAACCATATACCTTATCATCCTTCATAGGAAAACTTGTACAAAAGTGAATTTTTATACCGGAAGTAAGTAAAATCCCAAAGATGAGGTTGGAATTTAGTAGGGAAATGCTCTGTATGGACATCGTCCACTCTACATTAATTTTGGCAGAACTCAAAATGACATAGATTTTGAAATTTCATCTTATTTGAAAATTTATTTTTCTTAATTAATTTGCAAAATTTGTAGTATAACAAAAATGAAAAATTAATTAACACTGTAACATCTAACATCTTTAATGCATTTTTTTTACTACCACACAGTTCCAATATAAGTAATTCGTCACTAATAACTCCGACTACTTCCGAGAACTGCCAAATTTTAATATCTGCACAAAATGTCAAAATTATAAAAATAATCTCGAACAGTCATAGTTGGCGATGTAATAGAGATACTTTATATTAAAAGTTATGTCGTATACAGGTAGTACAAGTAAGATCGACATAAATATTTCTGACCTAGAAGACAAAGCCTAACTCACAATCATCTAAATATGCTGAAGATCTAATAGGCTTGAATCAACCAATTCGATACCAATTACGCTAAGCGACTCTTTGTCTCTTAATATGGACAGAACTAGGTTCGATGGTTTCTTTAAGAAAGGCTTATGCTATACCGAAATGTACTACTATCTGGACAGTAGTGAACTGATAATATTGGCAAAAGAAAGAAGATCGTTGATATAAAAAAGTATCCGTGCTAACCCCGTGTGACTCTTGAAATGATTACAAACAATATACAATCAATTTCCTGCAGAAATGTTTACAGGCATGATTCTTTACAATACTACTTAACTAAGGACCGGAGCGGGGTTTGCTGTGCTTTTGGACATCCTTAACCAAATAAAAGTTTATAAACGCTGCTCCGCTTACCTCCATCCCAATGATGAGCAGTCTCCGAGGCAACCCACCTTCGATTTGTAATCGTGCTCATCCTGTCGCTTCACCACTGTGTAACTGTGTAGAGAGACTATTCCAGCTTTCGCCCTACTTAGCATATTCTAAAATGCTACAACAGTATACGTGAGTAAATTCTAAGTATTATGTAAGGCTGCCAGTAACGCCAGTCCTCAGGCTATTTCAACGACCATCAGTAATAGTGATACATGGCTCTTAAAGGCTTATGTCCACAATCTTTCACTAATTTCTTGTGTGATACGTCACCTAATCCCGCGCCAGCAAGGTTATATAAAATAATTGCAATCACAGCAAAATATTTGTCAATTTCGAGTACTATGATAAGCTGTTGGACTATGATTTTTACGATCAAAACTACGTACACAGTAAGAAAGTATATGGGAAACCATTTCCTTAGAGGAGCCAATCGAATAAGAAGACCTTCTAACGGTTTCAACAAAGTATTACAAAATGGGGCAAGCGAAATCTATATTTACAAGTCGTGGACGTGCTCGATTGACCCGAACGGTCGAAAACACGTGCTTAAAATGGTAGACGAAAATAAGTACCAGGACAACATAACGCACCACGGGATTGTCCAAAATTTCAGTAAACAGAATTCTGCGTAAATAATTGTTACATCTGTTTCACCGGTAATCGCAAGTTTCACTCAGCAATCATTCTGGTTTTACAAATTGCCACAACGACTACAGCAGATGCAACTCGATATAACGAACGTATGAAACATTTGCCGAGGGAAACCAATTACTTAATACCTTCCTTAGTTATTTGACCATACTATACCACTTCGAGTAAGACGTGGTCTCCGTTTTAAACCTAATGGAGCACTGCCATAATATACACAAGCTGCCTGTCCCTTAAAAAATATTTTACTGGTAGTTGGTTCAGACGTGGAGTAGATCATCGAATTACTTGGCCCCTTCGTTTACCAGATCTAACACCGTGTCACTACTCATTATGGAGGCTATTGAAAGGTCGGTCAGTTTACAAAGGATCAACACTACGTATGGGGCCGGGTAGTGTTTAATTGCAGTGAGCGAATAGACCTACGTCACGACGTTAATGATGGTTTCATTGAATTTTAATTTTAACCAAAAAGGGGCATTTCAGCCATATTAGAGGAAAGACAAACAAGTAGAAAGACAACACTCCAGATTAGAGTGTTAGTATGGCGATTTCAAACACCCTGCATTTTTGTTGTCAAATACTTTTTATTCTACATACTCTCAGTTCACTTTGAGAAATATAAATTTAGACTTTAGGCGAAAAAGATTTAATATCAACTCTTATTTTTAAAATTACCATTTTTAAACAAATTTGAGAGATGATTTGTATCTGCTATGAAACAGAAAATACGGTAGCTTTACGATATACTACGTAAAGATAAACTACAAATTTCAAGAATACAATTTATGATTGTACACCTCATTCAAGTGATTTTCGCCAAAACTAAAGAATTAACTAAGAAAATTCTGAACCACGTATACGAAATAGTTATAAAAACTAAAGTGTGACACTCCAAGTGTTGTTTCTTTATAATTTTATGACAAAATAAGTATGACGTTTACATCGCTTCTGCAACAATCCCACACAAATTAAAATATATAGCTCCGTATGTCTTCGAAATGTGGCCTTCTCTTCTTTGTCGCAACTACAATGGTATTTTCGAGGGTCTGTGTTTATATTTTCAAACAAATAACAGTCATGACATTATAAGTCATATTTGGAGTATGCGGAGAATGATCAAGTTGTTCGAAACCGTATTTACTAGTTGCGTCTTACTTAATTCCAGCAGTGTATATGTCTACATTGTTATACGACACACGCACTCCTACATATTTTCTCCCAAATATTTAGTTGTAATTTATGCAGGAGCGATGCATAATACGATGGTGGGATTACACTCTTTACAGTCTAAAAGAATAATCTTCTCACAATTCCAAAAAGTTATAACCATTCCATTCTATCGACTTCGTTTTGGGAAAGGATCATAAACATACTGAGACCGACCTTCCATTAACTATATTGATCTCTAAATGTTCTGGGAAGATTCAGCGAACGGTTGCATGTGGATTCTGAATTTTGTTGTTCGTCACCTATTCTACCGTGCTTCTATTCGGGAGTCATCTTCCGTCATGTTCCGACCAATCAGCTCGAGGTTTAACATTTATTTTCTTTGCTATTGTCGCGGAATTTTCTAAGACATCTCAGTATAGTCAGGAACATTCATAATAGCGGCCATATATCTCATAATAAGATGGAGTCTATTCAGAGTTTGTATAGAATAAAGGCGCCAAACCACATTTACCACTTAAAACATTTAGGTTATAGTGGCGGATATTGTTTTTTTGGGAGCCCTAGGGTTTAGTTTTGGGGCTGCAGGATTTTTAAATTTTTTAAGCAAAATAAGAAGCATTTTATTACTGCATAATTAACAAACATGTTTGAAAACAAAATTTGCGCATTTTACCTTTGTATAAAGTTGAAAGATTTCAGCAATACGTACACTATGGTCAAAATGTTCGGGTAATATGCCAACGCTTTCTTCTTTCGGCACATTTTCTTTCACTTTGTCCATGTTCGAAAATCTCCTTTTACGAATCGGTAATTTATGTTTTGTGAACAGGAAAAAATCACAGGGTGCCACACCGGGAGAATACCGTGCTTGTTGCATGATATTTACTGCGTGTTTAGTCAAATAGTCAGCCACAATTGTGAGAGGGAGCCTTATCATAATGAAAAATCCAAGATGTGTTTTTCCATAATTCCGTTTATTTTCTACCCACGGCATCTTTCAAACGCCTTATTGCGGCCCAGTAATACTCCCTATTGACTGTTTGACCCGTTGGCAAGTACTTATAATGAACAATGCCTCGATAATCAAAGAAAACTATGAGCATAACCTTGATTTTTGAGCGACTTTGACGCACTTTGTTCGGTTTTGGTTCATTTGCATAGCGCCTCTGAAATCATCTTCCGGGGCCACTGCCTTTAGGAATTGTTTTTGAATTAAATTACGGTTTTCTGGCACCAGTCCTGCTGCAAGGCGCTTCATACCCAAGATATCAACAACATTGTGCTGCGCGATACATACGCTACGTTAAGCTTACCAGCTATCTCTCTGAGACTTACATGACGATTTTCGAGCACGATTTACTTAACTTTTCGACGTTATCACCAGTGATCGATGTCAAAGAGCATCAACTACTGTCAGCAGATTATAAAAATCTATGTGTGATAGTATTTCTGAACTTTTTCGAACGTTCTGTGAAAGGCCAAATGGAATACAAAAAACAAACATCGAGTTGATAAAGAATCATTAATAACTTTAGCATAACGCCCGCTTGTGGAGCTGTTCATAAAGTCAAAAGATATAGATTTTTTGTGCATTACTACCTGAATGATTACATTCGTGTCTACAACGAATACTGCATGAGCACATTAAATTCTCGAGCGTGTGAAGTTACCACCCCGACATAGACATTTCACAGTTTTGATTATACTTCCAACTTTCCAAATTTGGATCTGAGGAATGGGTTCTAACTTCACATACGATCTTAAAATCGAATAGTTCTGAATTTGCTTTACTGTTGTGAGTACTACAATTCCTGATATATAAAAAAGTTTTTCATTTGGCAAAAATTTTTAAGGCCAAATAGGTAAATACGTCATTAATCTTTTTAAATTTTTCTTAACCTCGATATTATAATATACATTTCTTTTATGGTTTTTATACATTACACGTACACCTTGTATACGTACTGTACTTTTATATATTCGCATATTATTTTATATTTTTAATACACTGTATTATATTACGAAACATTATGAATAAATATTAGGTATGTTTACATCTTATACATATTCATTACCTATATACGTACTTTAATCCATTTTCGTACAAATTTACCAAAACTTCGTAATCTATACGCTTTTAGACCAACTAACTTTTTAATGGACGATCAGTTTACTTTAGTCCATAATAGTTTTCTGTAGAACTCTACGAATAACAGCTAGAACTCAATTAGAATTACTGGAACTTAAATAAATAACTTTTATCCAAAATTTAAAAATTTCGAATCAACATTGTTTAAAGTCCTATAACTCTTTAATACATGATCAGATCACTTCCGTCCTTAATGTTTTTCTTTAGAGCTTGGAGATTACTATCTAGGACTAGTACAAGAACTAATGGAACTCTAAAAAAGTAACTTTCGTCCGAAATTAGCAAAACTTCAAAATCATAGTTTTAGGGCAAATAACTTTTTAATCCACGATCGGATTGCTTTTGCCGATAATAATAGTTTTCTTCAGAACTTGAGGAACACTATCCGTACCAAAACTTACTGCAACTCTCAAAAGATAATTTTAGCCGAACTTCGAAAAATGTTGAATAAACTTACTTTTCGATTTTTCAAAATTTATTGAAAATCAGGAACTCTAGTACTAACAAAAGCAAATGAACGATCCAATCTTAGATCGAGTGTGAAGTTAACACCCATTCTTCAGACTCCAATTTGGAACCGAAATGTTTATGTCGGGGTGCAAACTTCACAAGCCCATTTTCACGTTTCACGAAGGTTCCAGTGTGTGAAGTTCACTTTATGCTGGAAATTTATTTTATTAATATAAATTGTTTTTGTTAACAATTTATTTTAATAATCGTCGCCTTATATTTTTTTTTATGATTGTGGACCTGAACAGGCTAAATTTGGCCTGTCGTGCACAGCTCAGGAACACTTAGGAGGATGGATAGAGGGATAATGAATTGCCAATAGATGCCAATGAACAGCTACCTTAAATTTTCTCATACCATACGTGAGAAGAAAGCAGGAACTAGGGAGATGATTCCAGAGTTTAGAAGCCGTGTAAAAAAATCTGGATTGCGCCCGTTTGGTACGACAAATGGAGATTTGTACTGCATACTGATGATGTGAATGAGCGAACCGAGTGTTTCTCGCAAAGATAGCCCGAGATGGTATCAAGGAATATAATTCAGCAACACAATAGCCGTTGTAATAACGATAATACAAAGAAAGAACTGAAACCATCCTTCTATGCTCCAGGGACTGTATGTGAGAAGTTAAGGACGGGTCATTTATAAGCCTAATCGCTCTCTTTTGAATACGATCAACGATATCTAGAGTGTATTGGGGAGCACTAACCCAGAGGTGAGAATTATATTCCAGATGAGGCCGAATTTGGGCCTTATACAGCAGAAGGAGTTGTCGAGAGGTAAAGTACTGCTTAGATCTGTACAAAAAGCCTATTTTACGAGCAGCTGTTTTGGTAGCTGACAGAAGATGGTCAACCCATGAGAGATTTGAAGATACAGTCATACCCAACAGAGTAATAGATCTAAAATTACTATAACCTTCAAAAAATAATTTTAAAAATTTAAAATTTTGAATTAACCTCGGATTACTTTCGTCTATAATAATTTGCTTTAAAACCCTAAGAATACTAGCTAGAACTCATTCCAAAACTGCTGAACTCTCAAAAAAGAATTTTTGTGTCGGAAATTTCGAATCAACGTTGTTTAAAGTCCTGTAACTGTTTAATACACGGTAAGATCGCTTTTGTCCTTAATGGTTTTTTTAGACTTGGCGAGTACTGCGCAGAACTCGTGATAAAACGACTGTAACTCTGAAAAATTATATTATTGTGGAATTTATCCGTATTTTTTCAGAAATTTATTTTTCAAGCTTGCATTGAAAAGAAAATGTTTATATTGTCAGGAATGTTTTATTATGCACGGAAATCTAATAATTAATAGTCACATCTATACCATGTCAAAACCGAATTTTTAAAATTGCCGAAAATTCTTGCGAAACCAAAACTTTTTGTTATATAGCAGGAACTGTAGTGCTCTCATAAGCAAAGCAAATGGCCTATCCAGAATTACTCAATCTTAAGATCGAGTGTGAAGTTAGCACCCCTTCTTCAAATTTCTCAAACTTGCTGACACTGTGCTGACTGATGAAGACTCTGGGGAGGAAGCTAACTTACCCGGATCTCAGTTACGTGCAGCCGCAGAAATTGTACTCTCCAATGAAAAGCCTATAGGAGGTGTATGTGGCAGCTACGGTAAGGAAAACACAGCGCAATGCTTAAAATCGCTTACCAAAGAAGCAGATTGGATACAAGGCGATATTGAAACGTCGGAACAGCCTTGCTCTCGTAGCAATTATGAGGTGTATACTAATTTGTCACTACAGATATTTTCGAAAAGTTCTTTGATGATATCATATCATTTACTGTTAAAGAAACGGAGAAGTATGCTTTACATAAAAATTGTGCTAACCGTAAAATTACTGGCGATTAGTTGAGATGTTTTATTGGTATTTTAATCCTGACTATGCTTGATGAGCTCAAGACATAAAATAAAAACGCCGGTATAAAATATGTTTTGACAACTTATTATTTACTAGTCCAGGTCTTCTGTGTTATTTAAAGAAAAACGGCTACCAAGGTACCGGGACTATTCGACAAATCCGGCTTCCTCGAACATGTCCCCTTACGGATAGTGCCGGTATGAAGAATAAATCAAGAGGAACATATAAGTCTGCACTTGATGGGAACAATGGAATTGTATATGTACGATGGGTTATTAACGGCATCGTAACTGTTGCATCGTCTTGCCAAGGCGTTCAACCAACAGGCAGTGTTCACAGACATTCTCAAGCTGAAAAGACAATTGTTCAAGTATGTAGACCTAATATTATTTCCAATTATAACACACGTATATGGGCGAAACTGACCTCGTGGACGAGAACATAGCTGCCTATAGAATTGGTATACGTGGCAAGAATGATGGTGGTGCCTCTTTACATGGATTGTGGATGTCAGTATTCGTAACGCTTGGTAGCTAAGAAAAATCGGGTATTACCATCAATCGGCTTGATTTTCAGAGAATAGCCACGACTTAACCCTCAGAATTTTTGGTTCCGCTCCTAGAATCCCAGGGAGAATGTCAACCTCAAGTAGTGCAGTGTCTCTGAATAGAGTGAGCGATGACATACGATACGACGAGAGACCACACCTCATTATTACAATACCTAACAAAAAACGTAGAAGATGCGCCGGTGAGGGCTGCATATCAAGTATTCATACCATGTGTAGTAAATGCGATGTGGACTTTGCGTTGAATGTTTTTCGATTTTTCACACAAGATAATTTTAAGCAGTGCATAATTTAATAAATATACTTTTTTTGTTATAAATTTGTATTATGTGAGAAATAAATGGTTTTTTTTCTATAACAGCTTGTTTTCATTTAACGAAATCATGATTCCTTAAACCCCTAGCGTTACCATATGGTAACGGTCATTTTTTCAAAAACCAATATGGATGTAACTACAATTTCAGTATACTATGTTTACATTAAATCTAAATCACATTTTTCAGTATTATTTAAAAAAAAAAAGAAAAAAAATTAATTCAGGCGTTTACGGATTAATCAGAGCAAAGCAAAACTTTCTGCCAGTGGCGTTGGTAATAGAGACAATTTAATGTCTTTTCCCAATATTAGTTCTTCGTTGAGGACTCTGTTACAGGCAACCTTCATAAACTAATAATCGTAACAATATATTAATAAGTATATTGTCCATCACATAAGATCTCACAAAAATCAATTCGTAGACTGCTGCTGCCTTAAATATTGGTTTTTAGTTTAGTAATTTACTTCATCTTGTTAACATAGGTAAAGCACAATACGGCTTCACAGTTTTTTACTCTAAAGACTAATTGTCATAGATACATGTCCTCTAAATTTCTAAACCTAACATTAACAATCTACTAAAGAAGCATTTTTTCCGTGGGAAATATTACTGTTAGTTCCTATAGCTTTTGAAAACCGCTCTCACGATCTGAGAAATAAGTTACTCTTAGCTTACCACTGCGAGTCAAAGAATTTGTCCTATACTACGTTAAAATACTAGACTAGGTTAGATTGCATTCATTTGATACATTTCTTTTTATAAATACTATGAAGCGAGCATCTGTCTAAACTTTTTCCGTAATAGTAACGAGATGAACGTAAATGTTAGAGGCATTTAATGTGATTTTCTAATGATTTATACTTTATTTAACTGAAACTGAAAGTCAATCTGCCTTATGACACAATCGCACCTGATGCTGAAATGCCCCACCTAAAGGAAAAATGTGTGGAGCAGAAAATTAGGAAGGTCTATCCAAAAGTTTGTGCGAAGAAAAGAAGTTTGTAGCAATAGTGAACAACAATTTAGACGTAGTTAAAACTGATATCAAATTAAATATATCGTCTAGTAGTCGATAGTGGAAACAGTCTGTATTTAAATCCTGAAAGGACATAGGCAACAGTGGATGTTCAAGAACCACAGTATTTATTTAAACCAACACCATGGTAAAGAATGGCGAAGCAATTAATGTTACAGTTAATCAAAGTCAGAGAGTATATCAAACAGTTTATGCAATACGTGCAATTTTGATAGTGTTTCACCTGAAATTGCCCCTGTAATATGTGACAGAACGTTTCTAAAATTAGTATTAAAACAAAAATTTACTATTAGTGTTTTCTCTAGCTAAAAACTAACTAGAAAAATTAATGAGGGACGAAATTTTATCAGAGTTGTTTAGTAATGGCCTTTATGGTAACATGAATTTACAAAAAATTAAATGCGATCAACCGTAAATAAGATGTTCAAACCTCACAATATTTGCACATATACTGCAACATAAAATGGCTATTGATATTTTGAATCTGCACCAATACTTTGATAAGACGTGCTTAAGACAGAAGACGCGATTACTTTAAAAGACATACATTGTAACGAGTTCAAACAAATATCTGCAAGGATTAACTAGCACTAGCTAAGGCCGTGAGATTTACTAATAATTTCAGTTACGTTAAACGGTAAGTCAAATCGGGTAATATTTTTGGACGCCACCTTCACTTTACGGCTCTTTCAAAATAAATAAGTCCTAAACACCCAATCAAATCTTAAATCAATAAAATCAATTAGCACCCCTTTAGCATCTGTGAACTATTTCTTTACAAATAATCAATCCATAAAAGCAACTCAATAATTGCTGCAAATCACGGTCCTTTCTACAAGTTCAATCTTCTTCAATACTCAAAAATTTTAATTTAAAAGCTGACAGCGTGACAACTTTTGGCGCGGCCAGACCTTTACACAGCTTCTTAAAAGAATAATTACTATTTCAATTAATCACTATTAGCTTCTCATTCTGCTGCTACCCGATAACAACCACAAGTTTACTAAACCAACCCTCTGTTCATTTAAAACATTTTACAAAGCAGTTTTCGATTATTTTTTCATTAAATGATACCAGTACATCGGGGGAAACTGCACAAAATAATTCAATAAGTGCGGCCTGAAACATTTTCATAAAAACACGCAAAAGCGAAGCGGAGTAGCACATCCTGGAGAACCCTAGCCAATCCCCTTGCTAAAATTTAATTCAAACAGTTCGTGTGGTAAGATTCCATGCATCCGAGGCGAAAAATATTAATCATAACCAGTATTTAACCTCTTTGCGACATACTAAAACGTATTTACATGTAACCCAATATACTCCTCCTTCGACTCACTAAATTGAACAATATTACTTAAATTAACTCGCTATAAGATATATATTATCTTAACTTTCAATTCTTATCTATAAAAAATAGCTAGTTTACTGTCGCCACGTAATTTTTTTCCCTGACACAACATCTTTCGTAATTAAATGCTATAAAGAATTAATTCTCGATTACGTAATTTTCTCTACGTTAATGATCTACCAAATCAAATTTTTATCACTATTAAACATGTATCTTTGTGTGTATTTTTTGTATTATGTTTACACAAGTCTAAACTTACAGTTACAGATATCGTCCTCAGTAGTTAACACCTTAAACATTCAGAAAAGATTTTATTACTACTGAGGACCATAACTGTAAGTGTTATCGAAAGGTTTAGATTTGTGGAAACATAAATAAAAATACACCATTAAAAACCCAAAAAACTAAGTATTTTAAACACTTTCTTTTACTGAATTTTAAATACAAATACAAACAAGCATAAACAAATATAAATCAACAGACGAGGTCTTCATAACGCAATTTTTACAATTCACACTAGATAAAAAAAAAAACTAATCCTTAAATTAGATACTAATCATTTACTACAACTTCTCAGTAAATCTAGTAACGCAAGCTCAAACCCACATCATGACTAAAAGCCGGTGCTTCCCAAACTTTACATATAAATTCATTTGACTTTCCTACAAATTCTTACAACAAAAGATACCCAATGATCTACTAAAAATTCCACACACGGTGATAACTTTTTTTTATATACAGCGTGATCCAGATTGATTGTAGGATTTGTAACTCCGCTATGGTCATTTTTTTATCAAAAATATATTCTAACACTGGAAAGTCTAGTCGTTTATCAAAACTTTCATCCGCTGGGGTAATGAGCGTGCGTAAACATGTATGTATAAACTGTCATAATGTGCTTCCTTCTGTTCTTGTCGTTTTATTTCTTTTTTTATTGTTCCTATAATTCATGTAAAATCTGTCTTTTTCCGGACAAAAACTCTACATACTTGACTAATTTATCTGGTAAGTAAATAAATACAAAGCTCTGTTTACAATAAATTAAAATTATGGTAGAATAATTTTTTGGTTATAATTGTTAGTGTCATGTTTTCGGATGAGCACAATAAGTTTATCTGGAGGCTTATTTTCGGTCTGGACAACGAGATGAAGGTAGTGTCTGGAAATATTCGCAAGTTTCTTGCTTCGAGGAATTCCAACAACGGTTCGCCAACATTGACGTTACCCACAAAACATTCACACAGCATGTTCGTCAACGTTTTCGTGACACCGGCTCCGTATCCAAAGGCTCCTGGCAGAAGACCTGTATTTGACGAAGAAGGTTTAAAAGATATTCGGGGACGATTGGAAGCTAGTCCCAATAAATCTTTAAGACGATTGTCAGCTCAAAGTGGTAGTTGAGTAAAATTTGTTTTATTACTAAATCTTGATTATTTATTAATTGTAATTAGGGGTTTCGTATGGAACATGCCAGAGGGCTTGTAAAAACTTTACAAAATGTCTGTATTATAAGAATTTCTGACAATTGATTTTGAAAAACGTCGAACGTACTGTACCTGGTTTAAGGAAAATCTCAGGAACAATAATGTTTTGTATACAGCATTTTCCAGTGACGAGGCATGGTTTCATCTAAGCGGCTACATAAATTCCCGAAATTCCCGAACCTGGTCAACTGAAAATCCCCATGTATTTATTGAAACTCCATTACATCCAGTTAAAACTGAAGTTTGGATTGCCATGTCGAGAAGGTGAACAATTGGACCAATTTTCTTTAATGAACATATAAATGCCGAAAACTGTCAATAATTAATTCTAAGACCTTTTATTGAACTACTGCACGACGACGAGCTTTAAAATAGGTATTTCCAGCAAGATTCCGCAACAGCCCTCACGTCCCGTATAACATTGGCATATTAACACAATTTTTCGGTGATAGAATAATAAGCAAAAATCGATGGGCACCACGCTCTCACTGCTTGACTTCGCTCGACTGCTTTCTCTTTGGTCATCTTAAGAATGTTGTGTATGGAAATCGTTTGCATACGGTTGAGGAGTTACAGAATGCCATAGTGAACGTCGTTAATGCAATAACCCTACAACAGTTAGCAGCCGTCTTCGAGAATATTAAACATAGAGTAAATTTATGCTTAGAAAATAATGGTCAACATTTTCAGCACCTATCATAAGCTTTCAGAGACTATAATATGTATCCGTCGTCAGTCAAATTAAAACTAAATTGAAATAAAAACATTCCATTTACTTATTGTCATTTTTAATAATAACATTAAGATGTAGATAATTCAACAATAAAGAAATACCGACTATTTATGTCATTTAAAATTTTACTGTATTTATTGTTGATATATCAACTTTTGAATTTCCCGCCCATTCAGTAATTCCCGTATGTACCTACACCACTGGAAATAGTTGGGATCACTAAATGAGATAAGTGGAGAATAGCTTTTTTGAAGTAAGCGGACCACTTCAATCAATTTGGATCACCATGTACAAAGTGAGTGTACTTTTTGAACAAGGGATAAAAATTTCCATGAATAATATTGCAGTTGAGATAAATGTGTATTAAGGATTCTTTTTTTAAGGTTTGTAGTAATATTTTTATTGTAGGTTCAGTACAAACATTGGTGAAATCGAAACTTCGATAATATGTTAAACTTGTACAGAATAAACGCTTAAAAATAAAAATGTTAAGAGTTCGGTTTAGAAAATGGGAAAAACAAGTGCTGTGCGAAGTTTGAGCGTCTGGGGCATGCTATTGCGCAAAGTAATACTTTTAATATTGAATTGTATACCATTCTTCTGATAGATGATAAATAATCGAATATTTTTGATCATGCACAATCTGTCTCCATCTGCACAAAAAATTAGCAAATGCCATCCGTAAAGACGAAAATGTTGTTAGAAGTGTTCGTAATCGTTCGCTAACCAATATACTTGATTTTATTGATGAACAGTTATAATCGCACATACGAGCATAAAATGAGTTATTTTCATATTATATAAACCAAATGGGGTTACACGGCGTAACCACGTCATAAGCAAGATAATCTAATTGATAAGCACAAAATTTTGTCTAGCAGCACGTAAGAGCATCAAACGACTGCAAAAGGTTGTCATATGTAAACCGTAAGAAGCAAAATGTAGTTATGAGCCAGTCACGCCTGCGTAACCAGTTCTTAGAGGACATAATATTTAAATGATGAGCACAAAATTCTTATCTTGCAGCACATAAGATCATGAAATGAGCACAAAAAATTGTAACGTATAAACGGTAAAAATCCAAATATGGAAATGTACTAAATTACGTCCGCCCAACTCCTTACAAACAATTTCATTAATTTTAATGTAACAGTAAAAAGACAAATTCTCATCATTTATACCCGTGTAATCATCTTATAAACAAGAAAATCAATTTAAATGATGAGCACAGAATTTTTGTCTATCAGTACGTAAGAGTATCAGATCACTACGAAAAATTGTCTTGGGTAAACAGTAAAAAGTCAAATATGGTTATGCACTAATTATGCTTGCGTAACCACTTTGCAAACACAATAATATATTTAAATGAGCACATCATTTTTGTCTTGTAGCACGTAAAATCATAAACTGAGCACGAAAATCTGTAACATATAAACAGTAAGAAACAAATTGTGCATACGCACCAACTACGCCCGCTTAACTATATTGTAAGCAATGTAATTAATTTTAATTATGAACACAAACTTTTTGTTTAGCAGCACGTAAGAGTATCAGACGACTACGAAAAGCTGTTATGTGTACAGCAAAAAGTAAGATGTGGTAATGCACCAACTGAGTCCCCGTACCATTTTATAAATTTTAAAAGAGCACAAAATTTTTGTCTTGCAGCACGTAAGACCACGGAATAATCTCGAAACACTGTAACATATAAACAGTAAAATGTGGATACCCGCCAAGTGCGCCTGCCTAACTACATTATAAGCAATTTAACCAATTTTAGTTATGAACATAAAATTTTTGGTTAACAGTACGTAAGAGTATGAAATGATCACGAACTGTTGTAATGCATGAACAGTAAAAATAAAAATACGCACCAATTACACCCGCGTAATCGGATGGAAGTCTGTGTTGAGCTCTTGAACAGAACACACGTGCTTTGGGAGAGAGTTTTTCTCAGACTACTCGATACGCCTATTGGCGAGATCGTATAAAATGAACATACGACGTATGAGAACCGAGTACTAATTTTTTTATTTCAGTGGCCGCAATATTCGCACCGGAAGTGTGTGGTTAAAACCGCACAGATCCGGTCTCGGAGAAGGGCCAGCCAAGATGTCGTCGGACGAAGACAGCGAGTACGAAGAGGGGGTTAAGTCCCAAGTCAGTTCCCTAGAATTGTTATACCAACAAGAATGGCAAAATTCACGGCAAAACGTCCAAGAAAGAGACAAGACGATAAAAGAATATCTCACGAAACTCCAGGACCAAGAGAGAGAAATCGAAGAACTATAGAAACCCTTAAGGCTCAATACGAAGAAACCACAAAATCGACAAACAACACCATAATTAAGACAACCGAAACCCGCGTAGAAGGTCAACGCGACAACGAAAAGCCCCCGCTTCCTAAGAAGAAGAGGCACAGCGGAAAGAAGCGAGGGAACGATGGAACTCCCGAAACATCAACGAAAACGACAGAAAAAACCGGAAAACTCCACGAGAAGATGGAAGGCTGCACAGCAGCTTACCAACAAGGAAAAGATGAAGACGCCCTCTCCGAAGAGGAATAATTCAAGACTGTCACGAAGAAAGGCGGTGTCAAGCGGCAACGGGTGGACGCCGAAGCACAAGACCAAGAAATGCCCGCCCGAAAAGAAAGGATCGCGCCATTAATCCTCCACTGGCAGAAGGATTACTCCAGGACTATGAAGAAGCTAGCCTCGGTCGGGATTACCCCAAAGGCTACAAGAACATCCAACGACGGGATCAGACTGATTTTAAGCACCCCTGAAGAATACAGGACGGAAGCAACTGCATTGGATACCATCGGAGTGCAGTTCAGCGTCTACCTTTTAGAAGAAGCAGAACCGCTAAAGGTAGTCATCTAGGGCATCCCGCAAGACGACGAGATGCTAGAAACGGTACAGAACGATCTCAAATCCATGGGGTTTGACGTCCAGAAGGTTAGCCGGATGTTCGCGGGACGAGAACACTGGAAAACCGCCATGGCACTGGTCCACCTCGAGAGAAGCGAAAGGACTAAGGAGATTTTCAGCATCACGACCATCGGATACTTGAGGGTGCGGGTGGAGTCCCACAAGAAGAACGGGTCAGGTCAGTGCTACAACTGCCAACGATACGGGTATACTACCAGCGGATGCCACGCAGAGCCCCGATGTGTGAAGTGTACGAGGACGAATCACACCAGGGAATGCAAGAAGACCCGAGAGACGGGAGAGCCAAAGTGCTGCAACTGCACCGGGTTGCACCCAGCAAATTACGGAGGATGCCCCGTCCATCCAAGAAATATCAAGAGAGGGAACGCCCCCAGACCAGCAGAAGTAAGAAAACCGGCAAGGATGACCGAAGCAGGGATAAGCTACCCCCAGATGGCAGCGGGCAACAAGAAACAGGCACCTGAAGAATCAGAAGACGAGGACTTCGCGCTCATCATGGAGATCGTGAAGGCACTCAAAGCAACGAAACAGATCAAAGGATAAACTCACATATGAGAAGACACAAACCGTTCCACCATTTAAGCGGCCGACCCAACCACTGATAGGGAATAACGTCACCGAGGTGACCGGAAGCTTAAAAGCCGAAGTTCATCTCAGGAAACAACAACAGAGGTATAGGTATATTTAATATATTTATTTCAGGTACAGAAAATCTACAGATACCATTAGAAAAGCCAATAAGACGGAGGTATAGAGGGCTAGAGCCGGTAATACCGAGAACAAATAACGATGACCGATGACCGACCCGCGTAATCATCAGCAAGTGAATCATTTAAATATGAGCACAACGTTTTTTATTTAGCAGCACGTAAGAGCATCAGACGACTACGAAAAACGGTCATGTGTAAACAGTAAAAAGTAAACTGTGATTATGCACTAATTATCCCCACGTAACCACTTTGTAAACACTATAATACATTTAAATGGACACAAAATCGTTGTCTTGCAGCACTTAAGATCACGGAATCAGCACCAAAAACGGTAACTATAAACAGTACAAAGCAAAATGTGAATACGCACCAATTACGCCCGCCTAACTGCATTATACGCAATTTAATCAGTTTTAATTATGAAATTTTTGTCTAGCAGTGTGTAAGAGCATGAAATATTCACGAACAGTTGTAATCTATGAGCAATAAAAAAAACGCACCAATTACACCCTCGTATGCATCTTATAAACAAGATAATGAAATTGAATGGTGAGCACAAAATGTTTGTCTAGCAGCACTTAAGGTCACTGAATGAGCACGAAAAATTGCCATGTGCAAAATATGGTTACGCTCAAGAACCACTTTATAAGCAATATAATTAATTTAAATGAAAAGCATTAATTTGTGAATTTATCAATACAAAGTAAAATTGACACGCACGTATTCCCAAAAACTTAGAATCCCTTGTGCTATAAATTAAAATTCCGAAATCCAAAGTTTATTTAAAAAGGTCTGAATTGTGCGCATTACAGTCATCAGCAGTATATTGATTCTTAGAAAAATTGAGAACAAAAATATTAATCTTAAATAATCAAGGAAGTAAGGTTATTGCCACCGGGGACCTTACAGAGCAACCTAAAAATGCTTCCTAGATTATAGGAATGTGGAGGTACACTTTAGTATTCCAAGTGAAAATTTCGATTTCCAAAATTTTATTATAGCAAAACTTGTAAGAAAGACATGTTTACATTTAGAGAAAATGTTTAAAATTTGAAAGTTTTTGAGCCACAGTAACTTTTACCAAAACAAAAAAAAATTAAACCACGGAAATGGAAGAGAACAAATATCGTTAGAACAAAAAAAAATGTGTTAGAAACAGTATGATTTTGTAAGTAATTAAGAAAAACAAACGTAAAAAGTGTAAAAGGAAAAATTTAGAAATTAAATGTTGGCTAACTGCGTCATTATGTGTTGAAATTTTTAACATTTTGTTTCCACGATTAAGACTCTTTTTTAGAATAGCGCATTAGTTACATGCGAAATTAAAAAGCAGTGTGGAAAATTAGTGAAAAACTATTTTACCTTCCATTGTTATGCATAATTAAAATGTAATTACAATAAAAATATTACGTTACATATACTTGATTGGGGTAAAATCTATTTTAAGACTCCAGTTCTTATTCAAAGCAGAACTGCTTTCCTAGTTAAAACAGTGAAAATCAACCCCCATTATACATCACTGACAATTAGAGATGAAAGTAATTTATAGATTAAAAATATTTCCAGAATCCAGGTTTAATACAAATGACTATAATTCGTTGGCTCTATATGATCCTAGTAACGTTAAACCATTGAAAACAACTCTAAAAATGAAATAATCCGTGAAGTTTGTAAAAAGAAAATGTGACGTCAAATATTGATTTTTCCATATTTTCATAATAATCATAAATTAAGTGGGAGGTTCCTGTGAACGGTCCACCCTGAATTCTGGAGTGGAGGATTCTGAGCGCACTTGAAATAACACCCCGCCTATATTTTCTTAATTAACAGTGAATCCAGAGTGCTTTAGTGTCATCCTAATAGTTTTACAAGAGCGCGCGGGATAAAATTTTTTATACTTGTGTCGTATTTAGGGAAATATTTTATTGTGAGTGCAATTGTGAAATATGTCATTTAGACAAAATAACAATCAGGATGTATATCAATATTCATCTTATAATTCTCATTCCCCATATGGACATCACACGTATATTGGAGGTTTGTAAAAATTAATTATAACTGGAAGAGAGTAGATTTAAAAATATGTTGTTAAGTTATTGCCTTATAAATCACATCACCGGAAATTATTGTTTATAATATAATTATATTTATCTAGTGATGGAATTAATCTTGGAATGCCTACAAAAACTTGGCAAATTATGTATGATTAAATTATATCAAACAATGTTCCGAAATTCATTTCAGAACAGAATGAAACAATACATAAAAGATATTGTGAATCTCGTGGCAAGGATACAATTATTATTTAAACGATACGAAAGTAAATCTTTCCCTTGCATTAAAATGTTGCCTTTAACAAAATTATTATTTTAGAAATGTATATTCCAAGAAATAGGCATTTCTATTATTTTAATATGGATCGCGCGTAAAAGGCAGAATTGGTAGTTTTATGTTAAAAAAGTAGTCCCTGTATATTAATTTTGTGCAGTAGGCGCTTTATTTTAATTTTAGGTATGTGTGTTATTCTAAAACTCTACATATCCAGAGTGGCCAAAAGGTGAGGGGGTGAAAGATTGAATAAAGATGAAATAAGTTAGAGAAATGATTTTTAGACCAGGGGCAGATATCAATAGGCACTACATTTTACAAATATTTTTACTCATGCAGGGTGTTTCATGTTATTGGAGCAAACCAAACTTATACTTTTTTAAATGGAACACCCTATACATTTTTGGAAAGCCCATAAAATACTCTTTTTCATTAAATACTAAATTATGAGGGTGTATCTCCTATGGTTTACGAGATATTCAATTGTTTTAAAAAAATATATCCCACTTGCGGCCGCCGCCACTGATTTGTTAGGCGACTTTTGTTTATTTTAAAATGACAGAAAAGTGTTTGTGGTCCTCATGCCTCCTTTGATATTCTTTCCTTTTCATCATGCATGTCTTATACCTAAAATTAATAATTTTCAAAATATTTTCAGATTATTTGTGAAATTGTGATTGTAATACAAAAAAACTGGGAGTAGAGGTATTAAGTTGCCCATGGGATTGTAGTTTCTTACTAAAAAAATTTTCCAAGTAGAAACAAGAATTAATATAACAATTACAAGTGGATTTAATGAATTATTTTAAATTTAACAGACCTTTTTGAACAAATTAATGTATAAAACACTCTTGCTTCTAAGCAAATTTAAATCAGTCCTTGGTAAAATTTCTGAAGTACTCAATTTGATTATGTTCAGATCAACGATTTCATATTTTACGTCTTTTTGCAAACGTAAACGTATAAAGATGGTCATAGAATTGTAGTTTCATGTTAAAAAAAGGCTAATCAAGTTATTTATAAAAGAATCTTTGGTGTTCTTTTTCCTGCTAAAAAATTTTTCCAAGGAAAAACAAAAGTTAATACAACAAATACAAATTGACTAAATTTAACAGAATTTTTTGTACAAAAGTGGTGCATAATCTTACACAAGTCACTCTTTCGTTCAAGGCACATTTAAATCAATACTTAATGAAATTTCTAAATTTAAATCAGTCCTCAGTAAACTTTCTGAAGTACTCGATTTGATTATGTTCAAATCAACTTTTCCATTCTATACGTCTTTATGTAAACTTAAATTGGTTACTGTTGAAATAACAAAAATTATTAGTTGAGTTGATCGGCCTATTTCCATAGTTTTTGCTTTTTGAGCGCGACGTTTCGGAAGTGGACTATGCTTCCGTCATGAGGCTTAGTCCTGAGTAGAACTGTTTTCTCACTTGAGTCGAATTCATATGTTATATAATTTTTTCCCAAGCACTTGACTACTCTCAGATTCGAATTTGGTACCTTTCACTTACTAATCTAACACCTTTACCGCTGAGCCACTGACTAATCCAATATGCAGGGTGTCCAGAAAGGTGTAGTCAAAACTGCTAGGACGTATAGAGGGGCTCCAAATAACCCTAGTCTTCATTTGAATTTTTTTCCTGTTTGTCTTCGTTATGGAGTTATCGGCCTTCAAAGTCAGAAGTTAAAAATTGAATTGGCTAAAGCCAAAATTAAGATTCTAAATTAACACAATGTTTGACAGTATTGACAATTTTGGATTTTACGATAGTAGTTTCATTCGCCTATCATTAGCAACAGAAAAAGTACTCTTGTGCGAAATCGTCATCTCTTACCGTTTTCGAGAAAAATGCATTTTAGTGAATCCATGTAAATTGCATGTGGTTTATGCATGATGGTTGGTCCCCCCCTCCCTCTTTAGTAAAAATGCGAGAGAATATCTAAATAACGTATGTTCAGATCAATGGACAGGCCGAGGCGGTCCCGTCCCATGGCCACCTCGGTCTCCCGACCTTAATCCTTTAGATTTTTTCTTGTGGGGCCACCTGAAAGGATTGGTATATTCAACACCTGTTAATAGCAGAGAAGAACTGTTAGACAGGGTATTAACAAAATGTGACGTTATTAGAAATGATTCAAACATGCTGTTTCAAGTACAGCAGCATACCTTAAGTAATTTTAGAAAATGTGTAATGAAACGAGGTGCTCATATTGAATAACATTTAGTGCAATCCCAGTTATTTTCGTTGCTTTATTTTTATTGTCTTGTTTATAATAATGTTGAAGCCGTTTTAGAGCAAGTTTGCAATAAGTATACCTAACTCAAAAATGCAAGTGTTCAGGAGAAGCAGTTTACTATTTCAGTATTTTTTCGTTTCGTACAAGAGTACATTTTTTGTTGATGATGGGCGAATGAAACTACTATAGTAAAATTCCAAAATTGCCAATACTGTCAAAAATTGTGTTAATTTAGAATCTTAATTTTGGCTTTACCTGTACAATAAAGGCACAATGAATTCCAGTTAAGTGTCAAAAAATGTCTTTCTATGAGGTAGTTAGGGTGTCTAAATTCCATGGTAATGAAAGAAGCGGTTTAAAAACTATCATTGAAATTCAATTTTTAACTTCTGACTTTGAAGGCCGATAACTCCATAACGAAGACAGATAGGAAAAAAATTCAAATGAAGACTAGGGTTATTTTGAGCATCTCTATACGTCCTAGCAGTTTTGACCACACCTTTCTGGACATCCTGTATGTTTTGGATTACTCAGATTACTTATACACTTATAATACAGAACAAAAATTATTTGGAATTAATGTTTAAGCTGGCAGTAAAAAAACAAGAGTGCCTTGACAATATTGCTCTGAAAAAAGAAAAATTGTTTGTAACAATTGGTTCTATTTTAAACCTAATTTATGTCCTAATTTATTCAGAGTATTGAAAATGACTCTAAATATTCAGGAAATGATTTTAACGATTTTTATTCTTGGAGAATGTCAAAAAAAAATTGCTTGCTGGCAAGTAGAATTTATGCAGCAAGATATCCCGATGCAGAAAAAAAGCCGCGACCTAAGCCGTTTCAAGATCTTTTACAAAGATTTGAAGAAACAGGTAGTGTTAAATTTAAAAAACGGGAAGTAGCTAATAAAGCAGTGACAAATGATGAAAACCAACTTAGTTTTATTTGCAATCCAAGCAAATTCTCATGTAAGTGCTTCACAAATATCACATATGACTGATAAAAAAATCTAGCGTGAAAAGTATATTAAATGCCCATAAATATCATGGATATCCTATAGAACTTCATCAACAACTATAAGGTCAAGATTTTGAACGAAGAATTAATTTTTGCAAAAACTGCTGAAGTTCCTAATTTTCTCAATTCTATATTGTTTAGTGACGAAGCTACCTTCGAAAGTAATGGTTTAGTGAACCGCCATAACGTGCATTATTATAGCACTAAAAATCCTCATTGGATCAGGCATGTTGACCAACAAAGTCGGAGGACACTAAATGTGTGTGTGTGGGGATTTATTACGTCCTTATTTTTTTGAAGCTACTCTAACCGACGAGGTGCGTACCTAACCGTCTTCAAAATATTAATGAAGCAGTTTATGGAAATACGTGGTTTCTTGATCACCGAGGTCACCTGATCTGACCCCACTCGATTTTTTTTAGTGAGGTTACGTAAAGATTATGCGTCTAAATAAATTCCAAGCACACCAGATATGAAGGAAAAAATCAGAAATGCTTTTCAAAATATTACATGACCGACATTAGAGTTAGTGAAAAATAATTTTGTGCAACGTGTTAATAAATGTATTGAAGTTGAAGGAGCAACATCCGAGCATTTCATCAAAAATTGATTTTTGATTTTTTTTCGTTTTCATTTTATTGTTCTTGTTTTGTTGTAATTTGTATTTGTTAATTTTATTACATAGTATTGCATATAAAAATAATACATATTTACAGTTATTTTCACCAGCCTAATTTACTGAAAACAATGCGTAGTTAATTTATAATATTAAGACAAATTTTACCAAGGACTGATTTAAATTTGCTTAGAAACAAGAGTTTCTGCATTAATCTTGTTCAAAAAAGTCTGTTAAATTTAAAATAATTCATGAAATCCATTTGTAATTGTTGTATTAACTCTGTTTTTACTTGAAAAATTTTTTAGTAAGAAACTACAATCCCATGGCCAACTTTTAATTCCTCTATTTTTAGTCTTTTTGTGTTACAATCGCAATTTCATAAATAAACTGAAAATATTTTGAAAATTATTAATTTTAAGTTGATGAAAAAGAAGGAACATCAAACAAACCATCGAATGACACGAACATCATGAAGAGGGGGGTTCCATTTAAAAAAATTTAAAAAAAATTTTTACAAACAGTGACACGCCCTGTACGTCATTTAAAAAATATCAAAATTAAGATATTTCAAAATATTACAGAACCACCAAAATTTTTTTTTCATTTTAAAATACACAAAAATTAGTGGCGGCGACCGCAAGAAGTATAATTTTTTCGTAAAACAATTAAATATCTCTAAAACCAAAGGAGATAGACCCATATAATTTGGTATCAAACAAAAGCGTATTTTATGGGCTTTTCCAAAGTGTAATAATATATAAGGTGTTTAGTTTGCTCCAATAACATGAAACACCCTGTATGATCAAAAATATTTTTAAAATGTAGTGCTTATTAATATCTAACCCTGCTCCAAAAATCATTTCTCTAACTTATTTAATCTTTATGCAATCTTTCACACCCTCCTAGTTTGGCCACCCTGTAGAGTCAAATTTAAATTCTTAAGTACTATAATTTTATTACCTTTGTACCATTTTGGCCACAATCATTTTATTTTTATTTACAATAAATGTAAATCACGTCACACATACATTCAACATGAGACATTCGAATTTTAAAATTTAAGTCTCACTGAACGTTTCGCCCAATGATTAAAAGCATACAAATACCGACCACTATTTCGCCGAGGTTCTTTAGATTACTAGACCGACCTTATTCAAAACGCCAAATGGCCAAAACGCCGAATTTGGCAAACGAAAAACGCTGATCGTGACCTTCATATATATGATCGTGTCCACATAATCCAAAAAATTAATTCATGGCCAGGTATAATAATAAAAATGAGCGTACATTTCATATAAACTGTAAATTATTACAAGTAATTAAAATACTTAGCTTTTTTGGGTTTTTAATGGTGTATTTCTGTATTTATGTTTTATATAAATCTGTGCGTTTCGATAATAATTACAGTTATCATCCTCAGTAGTGCTTTAAGAATTGTGTAATATGTTAAAATAAATTTTTGAAAAGTTGAAAACACAAACATAAGCCTGGTATTAATGTATAACAGTTTGATGAACGTATAAAGTCAACTATGAATCTAATTTTAGTAAAAAATATCTAAATCCTTAATAAAATTAAATTTTATTAAACTACCTTGAAGATCTGAACACCCTCTAAAGATCGAAGGGTAACAATGAAAAATGTCATAATCAAACAGTAAATTTAACGAAATTTTATCAAATTATGATGTATGTGTAAAGTTGTGTTGTTTTATTTTCATATTGATAAAAGCGTTCACAAATAGAAACTTCACATATCAATTAAAGATCTAGTCAAATCTAACAATAATCTTTTGTTAATAATTGTAATTGTCGTTTTACAGTGAAAACATAATGTAGTATGTTAATATGATTTTTAATTTCAAATTTAATTTTAATTTTAACTTAACATACAATTAGTAAAGTATTTACAACAAAGTCTAGGAAACATACAGCAAGGACCTAGACATACCAAAAGCTAAAATTAAAGTCAAGGCGTATGATTGTGCCTTTTTTTAATTATCAGCTGCCAAAATCTGTTTCAACGGAACCTTCTTCTTGCCTATTAAAGTTATCAAGATGTTTACATATCTCAATAGCTTCATGTTGAATTCAATTCTGTAACGCTATGTCTAGCAGGTGTAATAACATTATTGATATCTTATTTATATTATTATCTGATTTGTTATCTTTAAAATAGTTTAATAATATTTCATTTTACTAAGGATCGAGTTATTATTTACTAAAATTGGATTCCATAGTTGGCTTTATACGTTTATCAGACCGTTATATAAATAGCATTTTCAATTTTTTATAAATTTATTTTACCATCTTAAACAATTCTTAAAGCACTACTGAGGACGATAACTGTAATTATTATCCAAACGTATAGATTAGTATAAAATATAAATACAAAAATACAGTCACCCGTCAAAAGATCGCAGCCAAAAGATCGCGGTCAAAATGCGGCACGACAAATGATCGCATGCGACAAATGATCGTACACGACAAAAGATCGCATACGAAAAAAGATTACGTACGAAAATAACTATAGAGGTGCATGCGTGTGTGTGTCTGTGTTGCGATCTTTTGTCGTATGCGATTATTTGTCCCATGCGATCATTTATCGTGCGACGTTATGACAGCGATCTTTTGTCGCGCGACCTTTTGACTACGATCTTTTGACGTATACGATGGTCACTATTTATATTTTGAGCCCAACAATGAAAAAACAGGAATGTGTCATTGAAATTTGCTTTATTGTTTTTCGAAATATTCTCCTTCATGATTTTGCATTCGTTCGAACCATTTGTCATAGCATTTTTTGCAATTTTCTCCATACCTCCATAACATGGTTTTTGAACGCATCAACGGCTTCTTCCGCCGACGAAAATCGTTGTCCACGCAATTTATTCTTGACGTTCGGGAACAAAATCAGGACTGTACGGCGAATGACCCCTCAATAATCGGTTTGCAGACGAGATGTGTGAGAGCTCGCATTGTCGTGATGTAGAACGATCCAATGGCGCTTTTCACCGACGACTTCCGACAAACAAGTGGTTGTGTACCATTCAGAATTGACCATTCTACGTTCCTCTAAAGGCACAGTTGCCACATGACCAGTTTTCCGAAAAAACAGGCGACCATTTGTTTAGATGTTCTTCGAGCGCGAACAACTTTTGTTGGATTTGGTTCATCTTAAAACACCCACACAGTCGACTGCTGTTTACGTTCCGGCTCGTATGCACATATCCATGATTCGTCACCTGTTACAATCTTATATACGTCTTTTAACGCACCGCCATTGTATTTCTTGAGCATTTGTGTGCACCAATCGACGCGAGCATTTTTTTGAGATTTCGTCAAATTTTAATGTTGTTAATTTAAGTTTTAATTGCTTTTGAATTTATCTTACGACATTTGTTATTGATCACAAAGAAAGTTATTCGCTTTCAAATCAGTATGTCAATCAGCGCTTGAAGTGAATTAAAAAAGTTAAGTAGTAAGAACTATTAAAATTAAATCTCTTGACTGTTAAAACCAGCTCAGGTTGGATTAAACCTGTCAAATTGTTGTTCGAGGTTTCGACCACTTGCGCAGGATGCGCTGAATAGTTGGGCTTTAGGTGATGGTCAAATGACCGCTTTTGGGATTACCTAACATTTTGATGATTCAACGATTTGACTTGTTTTCAGAATCTTGTTTTTTTATTAATTTTTTATTAATCGTAACTACAGTGTCACACGTAGGCACCATAATAACACCAAAATAACTGTTATTCGACTTTTTAGTAAATAGAAAACTTATTGTGTAGCTTCTAATTCATATTCGCTGGATTTGACCTCTATAAATTTGATTAAAGTGTAAGAGATGTTTGTGAAATGACGTGAGGGTAGAAGACAAATGTCGATTAAAATTCTGTTCATAGAAGATAATCACTCAAAACGCTTGCTTAAAATAAAAATAAGGATCGAAATTATATTGAATGTCAATACTTGCTTATGAGTGAAAACGTCGTTTGTGGTGAAAATGCGAAAAAATCTTGAAATTGTATTTTTTGAACACATCTAATAAACATCATTCGTACGAAGCACATGCTTGGTCAAGGTCAAATTACTTTTGTACAGTTGCCATATGGACACCGAAGAATCCCGAAATGTTTTTTCATTTTTTCAAGTCAATAACAAATGTAAAATGTAATTCAAAATTAACTCAGAAGTTCAAATTATTCATCATATTCTCTAACATCTCCAACCACCTACTCTTCCCTGCAATGAGTCTGTGAATAGCAATGAGGCAAACATCCACTTTTTAACAATATTATAAATTTCCTGCTCTCTTATTTTGTAGATTGTAATTCAACAAACTTCAAGTCTCTTATATACGAATTTCTTTTGTATAGAATAAAACAAGTTTAATTTAGCACCCCTAAAATTTTACATGAAGATAGTAAAATTAGTAATAAATGAAAATACAACTTTAATTTGGATCTCCCAACTCTGCCTTAAGGCGGGTATGGAGAGCTCGGCAATTCATATTGCTAAAATGACCATAAATGGCCTTTTTGGACATAATCATCTAATAACGGAAAAAAAACTATGGGTAGGACAAGTTCTATGTAGTATAGTGATCAATTAATGTAAACCTTCTGGTTTCAAATTCAATATTTAAGTTACAATCTTGGTCGAAAGTTCCTACGGAGAGCTACTACTTTTACGAAACTTTCGACCAAGATTGTAACTTAAATATTTATTTTGAAACCAGAAGGTTTACGTTAATTGATCACTATACTAAATTTCCTGCGTATTATTTTTCTTTATTATGATTACGTCCAAAATGGCCATTGCATATAATTGCAGAGCTCTTAGCTTAACATATATACGCAATTCAACAAACTTCAACTTTTAATACATGAATTTCTTTCGTTTGCGAGTATAGTTTAACGCAGAGCCGTAGTTACCAGTGTTCCGCGTTTTCACCGTAACACGGGCCCGGGTCCGCGTAAGGGCCCGCAAAGGACCTGAATATGCATCTTGCTAATTGGTGTCACGTAAAATATAAAAGAATTATTTCATATATGTATTTTGAATTTGAACTCCCGGTGTAAGGTAGAAAGTGCAGCTACAGCAAAACTTTAAGAAGTGTCACCAATGCTTTACAAAACAAATTTCCTATACAAACCCTTCCTTATGCGAAATACCACGTTCACGAGTGAGTCACTACCTCAGGGCCTTCATCCGGGGTGAGAGCGAGAGAACAAAAACAATTTTCTGCTAAGTTGTAAATGATTCATAGTACTTACAAATTTACAACCGTAGGTGTTTGTTTGTATTTTTCGTCTCTTGGAAATTTGACATTTCTTTTTGTGGTTTTATTTAGGATAATATAATATTAAACGTGTGATCAAATTTTTTTGTAAAGCGAAATACGAATTGTATAAGTTCTAAAATATGAGTTCTTATAAACATCAATCGGGAGCCTCTAAAAGGAAAAAGAAGAAGGAATTCGCACAAAAAATACAAACACTGAGACAAGTTGAGTTTCAAGGTCAGGCGTTACGGCCAAATTTGGCCAAATATGGTCGAAATTTTTGTTTATAAAGCTAGGGCCTTGAAATTTTGGCATAATATCATCCACACAAATATGCGACAAGTTGATTTTCAAGATCAGGGGGCTGCATTGCGGCCAAATATGGTCGAAATTTTTGTTTATAAAGCTAGGGTCATGAAATTCAGGGCTTAAAGCTTTTAGCATAAAACCATGCGCAAAAATATACAAGTTGAGTTCAAGATCAGGGGGCTGGGCCTGGGGGTATCAACGTATTGTATTCGGTAAAACAAATTAACTATTTTCCGATCTCCGGTTGAGCTGAATTTCAGCATACATATGTATATTGGCAAAGTAAGTTCAAAATTTTTGTTTATAAAACTAGGGTCTTGAAAAATTGAGTTCCTTTCTTTGTTGGAACTTACATCCAAGCGACTAAAAAGTAGAAAATAAAAATCAGTAAAAAAAAATATTTTTAAAAAACGCTTTCATTTTATTCTTTTTAGTACATTTGGAAATAAAAGCGTTTTTTAAAAATGTTTTTTTTTGCTTATTTTTATTAAGTTTTAAGTTCCGAAGTAGTAAGTACTACGGCAACGTATTTGTCATAATTCGTTATGATTGCACTGATTATTGCAAAAACATGTGTTGAAATAACGAATAACTGAAAACTTACGCTTACCTACCCTTACTATGATTTTGCTTTATTATAGAAACTGAAATTTCAATAAAAATGATGATATGGATGAGAGCCTTGATATTACCGAAACACCAGTAATCATTTATTAGTCAGGCGATGAACGGTAAGTTGCAATGAATGGAATATTTAAATGGTTTTATAATAATTTGTTTGATTGTAACTTGGTTAGAATCATCTAGTGCTGTGGTCGTGGAAAAATTAACCAACTATAGCACTGACAGGGGAAATTTTCCATCGTTCGTCTTATCGCAGCAAAAACGGTTCATTATTGAAATTGGTCTCTGCAGTCCACCCGGGCCGTATCCGAAGCATATAACCAACCGAAGATTTTCGTCGTCCTTTTGCACAAAAACTACTAAATGTGGGATAAAAACTGAAGGGACCTGGATTTGCTACTCAAAATTCTAAATCAGTGTTATTGTGAACCGTGTTGGCTTCTTTCGAAATTAACTGATGTGTAGAAAAGAACGACCATAACTTATGCTGCGTTATCTATGACAAATGGAGATTAAATAAGACAATAGACAAAGAGCAAGAAAATCTTTTACGCAGCCAAATATCAATTTGGCGGCAAATTCTATCTTGCGTGATTGATGTAACACACCCTAGCGTTTTGTAATATGCCTTTTAGAGGCACCAATGAGAAGCTGGATGCAAACAATCCAGGTGTTTTCCTATCCGTAATTCAAGTATTATCAAGATATGATTTGGTTTTGAAAAATCTATTGAGGTACAAAAAAAATTTCAGTCACATACTTAAGTCCAGAAACGCAAAATGAAATAATTGATTTGTTAGCTAATGCCGTAAAAGATGAACTTGTTAAAGACATCAAATCAGCACCTTTCTTTTCAATAATAGTTGATACCACAACGGACGTTTCAAAATCTGTTCAAATGGGTTTAGTTGTCAGATATTTAAAAATTTATTATGACGAGAGCAAGAAACCGGTTGAAGTAAAGATACATGAATCTTTCCTGGGATTTATTTGTATTACCTACCAAACTGCTGAATCTTTGTCAAATAGAATTATAAGTACATTATCTAATCATAGCTTACAGTTAAAAAAATTGCGTTGTCAAGGTTGTGACGGGACCGCAAATATGAACGGAATATACAATCGAGTTCAAGCTAAAATCTTACGTTTGGCTCCTAATCCTGCTTATGTTCACTGCGCGCCCATAGTTTGAATTTAATTTTAAACGATTCGGTTAAAAATGTAATTACCCTTCAAAATTTTTATGAAATAGTAAAAATAATATATATATATATATATATATATATATATATATATATATATATATATATACATATATTGTTGGTAGCGGACCGCGAAAATTTTACTATTGTAATAAACGTTTGTCAAATCGCCATTGTTACCGCGATACAAAAGATAATTAGTGGATTTTTAATATTTTGATAATACGTCGTAATTTGCTAATGTTTTCAAAATATTTTATTTACCTAAATATTTTATGTAAGGAATGTGGGATTGTTTGTAACGAATATTTGGCTGAGGGTTGAAAAACTTAAAAGAATGCTTTACTGAAGAGTGGTGCGAATCATTGGAATTTCTTATGCGCCGATTCTTAATGTAAAAATGCCACTAGCTTAATAAGTAACTGTGTCGGTACAGACCGCGATCAAAAGATATCTTTGTTTGTTACTTGTAAACTCGAGAACTATATGTAGGATTGTTACGGACGAATGCATATCTTCAAAAAATTAAGATGTCGTGCAATAATAATATGAAACTGTTCCAACATAAATTAATTTTTCTTGTTTTTATATTACTTTTGAAAAATGGGGGTTGATTGCGAGAGTAAAGATGGTTAGGTTTGAAATCGGAGGAAAGTTAGTTACAGTTAGAGTGTCAATCGAGCCAGATCGATTTTTGGGTTAATTAAATACCTTCATTGTAAACAGTTTGTCTTTAAAATATTTTGTGCGTGTACATTTTCTTTTGAATTAGCCAGCACTAATTTATCTTTTCTTTCGGGGTTAGTTGTAATGTGTTTTCAAATATTAATGTCACCCTTTTTTAAGTTAAAAACGCGTATGTTAACGATTTGTGCCTGTGATCAATTAAGGGAATATATACGCAAGTGTAAGTAGATATTTTTATATAAATTAAGACTGGCTGCAAATGATTCTACAAGCCTATATAACCTGTTAAACATTGAGCATTGCCTTGCAAAGGTATCTTATTCGCACGAGGTCTCCTTAAGGTGAAAGCTATTAAAATGAAAGACAGTACAGGGCTCCTTCACTCTGGTATTGGAGTGAATTAGCATTGTTCTTTGTTATTTATATTTATATTTGTGTAGAGGTGGGATGATGAACGGGTACATGATACTGCTTTGGTTATTAATTATAAAATGCAATTACCAAGTGGATCACACATTAAACACCTCGAATTTTATTTTTATTGTTGTATAGATGAATGTGTAATCTGAGAAAGGAGCACTGTATTTTTCTAACGCGCTCAAATTTATGTATCGGTCACGATGTGGTGATCTATTTATCTTACCCTTGTAAGGCTTTGTTTTATTGAGTTTTTTTGTATCAGTTATTTAGCTAGAAGTATTTGTCTGCGAGCGGATTTCTCTATGTATGTGATTTATTGTAATTTGACTTATGTATTTTGTGCTTTGGTGGTCACTAAACAATTGGGTACGTGTAAATTCCTTGTCTATTTTCTTTTGTCCTTGCCTTTACCTTATTATCACCTGTGCAATTTTACTGTTGTATTTTATGTGTACCGTAATTTGCCTTATTGTTTTATGTGCTTATTTACTTAAAGACCGGCATTATTGGTTTTAAAGGATCACACGTTTGGTATTACGATTTTTATTGTAATTTATTTACGACCCAAATGTGCGTGTAACTACATGCGTTTTTTTTATTATTGTGTTCCTGTGTAACTAAACTGCTTTTTATTCATTTTCTCTTAATGTTATAATTTTGTACGCACTTTAACCTGATTGAATGGTGTTTTGTTATATATTTAACCTTTTCATTATTTTTTTGTGTTTCTTGATTTAATAATGCACTTGTGCAATTACTTATTTATGAATAAAGTGGGTTTTATTGGTTGTTCTTTCGCACAATAGTATATTAACGGGCTGAACCACCGTTGCGCAAAGCTCGTTGATTTTAATTTGAGTAGTTTTATTTTTTTTTACCTGCCCCTCATGATGCAACACTTACCTCATCCAGCCTATCTAATTCAGATAGCACAACGTATCTACCACTAGACGGCCACTTCGATTGATCAGATTTGAGGTTTGCGGGTAATTATATATCAGACTTGTCAATAAATCCTAGGAAAGTCAAAGTAAGGCAGGCAATTGATTTGAGTAATAGTAACATTATTTTCAGTCAAGTCAAGATAAATCACTTCGCAATTGTTTTCAGTAATATTCTATATATATAGTAATCACACGAGATTCACTCTTTCAACATTACATACATTTCTTTGGTGCAGAAGAATACGAATGTAACTTAACGTTCGTAAAATCTTGCATGAAGATAGCAAGATTGGTAATATACTAAAGAATGAAAATACAATAGAAAAATAATTCAGGTCTCCCAATTTCTTTCTTATTTTGCAAATTGTCATCGAACAAACTTCAATTCTTTTACAACATAATCCTTTCTTTGGCGCAGAAAATCGCAAATCAATATCTAATCAATATAGTAAGGTTGGTAATACAAAAATGAATAAAAATAGAATTATACAATTTAGATATCCTGCCTTTTGTCTTATTTTGTAGATTGTAATCAAGCAAACTTCAATTTCTAACAATACCTAGGAGAGACCGGGGTAGCGAGGACCACTTAAGACATTTTAATTTGTATTATCCTTATTTACAGCAGTACAAGATTCAAAATAATGTTATATATCTAAAAGATTGCAGTAAAAAACACAGGAGGTTTTTAACATTTGTATGATAAAAAACATTTATCACATTTACAACTTGGTTGGGGCAAGAAGGTCCAGATGTAAAGTGAAGTAAAAAACGTAAATGAAAATTAATTTAGTCGCACAATTCACATATGAAGACAGCATCGTCTTCCTCTACTCCCGCATACTCTTCGTGAGCCCACTGTTGGCAATTTTGACATTTAATCCATCCTTCCCCTTTTCTTGAATCTTTGTATGAGCTGTGACAAAAATTACAAAGGCAATCGTCGTCGTTCTCACTCCCGCTTGTACTACTTTCATCCATAAAACTAGGATTTGTCTTCTTAGTTTTATTTCTTCCCTGTGATCTCTTGCATTTTTGCTTTTTGGAAAGTGGCATATGGTTTTTTTTCCAAGATTTCGTTTGGTTGCTGCTACTTTGGAAGAGGTAGATGATCGCTTTTCCTCTAAAGCTTGTTTAGCCGGTGTGCTGGTAAGTATTACGGATTTTTCTTTCTTCCTTCTTTCACGTTTGTCTCTTCTTGTAACATCTGATACTGCAACAGGTGATCCAATTTGTAAAACATCAGCGAATGATGATGAAGATGGTGTTACAGATGAACAAGCAGGATTATAATTATTATTGGAAAGAAGAGAAGATACCGGTGCAACTGATGACGAACAGCTCGGCCTTGGACTGTTGAGTGAAGCAGCATCTGAAATGATTGTTCGTGGTGGTGTGACGGTATCATGAATTAAAGTTTCTTTATTGGCATGAATAGTTGAGGGCAAAAAATCAGTTTCCTGAAATACATCGGGGTTGTATGAATAGATGCCACTTCTTTCAAATCCTTTTGCGGCTTTATCTATTGTAGCAACCTTCTGAAAAGCCTTACCACTCAAACTCACAACGTCGTGAATTGTAATCCTTTACGGACTGCCATATAATGATCACATTCTCGTACGTATTGAACATTAAATGGTCCAAAGAATGTCAAGCCAAGTGGTTAAATCCGATGACTGCAGTGGGGCGGGATAGTAAGCATTACTATGTGATGTCCTCTTGCTTTCAAAACACCTTCAAGTTGCTTGTGACTCGGGTGTCCGTCTAAGATCAGTAGCACTGGTTTTTCCTTGCAAGGCTTAACATATTCCTTAAAATGATCAAGGTATTTTAGAAAATGTTCCCTGTACATCCAGCCAGAACCGTTTGCAAAACCAGCAGCCCCTGGAGGGGCATCTCTTAACAATAATGGTGCTAGCCTTTTCCGAAATAAATAAACTGGAGGAACATAGTTGCCAGTAACAGAAACTGCACAAGCCATAGTTATATTCGATCCTCGTTCTCCGCTAACGATTCCACCTACTTGCTTTTGTCCCCTTTTTGCTAATATTTTTGTAGGTTTTGTAATAGTGGAGATCCCAGTTTCATCATAGTTAAAAATACAGTCAGGTGTAAAGTTGTATTGACGCAAAACTGTTTTTAAAAGGTCAAAAAAAGTTGTGATTTGTTCTTTATTGAAACCTGCAGCTCTATTAAGGCTAGTTGCTTCAGGCTTACGAATAGATAATTGGGGGTTTATTTTCAAGAAACCAGATAACCAATCCTCGCCAGCACCTTTTTTTGTTTTATTAAAGGGGTGCTTAATTTTGAGACGTCCCGCAAGCTCGTAAGCTATACACCTTACACATAACCGAGTAAGGCCATAAAACTTGGACCGCATTTCTAATAAATGGTCAACTAAAAAATTTTCGTTTTCCACAGAAAATACAGTAGTATAGGTAGTTGCCAACAATGGGTCCAGGCATATTTTCAGTGTTTTGCTTCAATCTTCCAATTAAGCAGGTTTTTGGAAGGCTAAACCTTCGAGAAGCTTCCCTGATGCCAATTCCATTGCGGTTTGCCTGAATTGCGGCATTCGCATTTTCTTCGGTCCACTTAGGCGCATCATGTTTTCTTACGTAATTTCTCATCTGAATATAATACAAGTTTAAGTTTTGACTATAAATTGAAACCCGCGGTAATGAGGACCAGATTCCGGAGATTAGTCCTACCTACCCCAAATGGATCGGTCCTCTCTGCCCCAAATGCAACTACAATACAAAGTAATCTATTAACCTACTTTAAAGCATACATAATGCTAAACATTTAGATTAGTTTTATAGCCATTTTAATGTACATCACCACTATTGCCTTCAATTTACTGAATTACCAACGAAATTATAGCAAGGTATATTAGAGCAGCTAGATTACATCAACTTACAGTAAAAAATTGATTTTTATCCGAAAACTTACAACATTCAGTAAACGCGTACTTTTGACAGTACAGCCAGACGTTTGTTACGGACCTCAACAATAAGCAATTGCGCGCCAAACTTAAAATGTTTGTAAATTATAATTGTGGTCCTTATTACCCCTGTGGTGCTCGCTTCCCAGGTCTCCCCTATATGTATCCTTCAGAAACAGAGAAATACGAATGAATATAATTTAACGCTAAAAAAAAATATATTGTAAACAAACGAAATTCACTTTTTTAATACATACATTTCTTTGGTGCAGAAGAATACAGCTGTAACTTAACGTTCGTAAAATCTTACATGCAGATAGTAAGATTAATAATATATTAAAGAATGAAAATACAATAAAAAACAATTTAGCTCTCCAAATTTCTATCTTATTTTGCAGATTGTAATCGACAGACTTCAATTTTTTTACTATATATTCATTTCTTTAGTGAAGAAAAACGCAATAACACTAAAGGTTCTAAAATTTTACATCAATGTGGTAAGATTGGTAATACACTAATACAACTAATGAATGAAAATACAACTATACAACTAAGGTATCCCGCCTTTTGTCTTATTTTTTAGATTTTACATCAACAAACTTAAATTTTTTTGTACAGAAGATTACCAGTATAATTTAACGTTCCTAAAATTTTCCATGGAGATGGTAAGAATGGTAATTCTAGAATGAACGCAAATACGCAATTGTGTAGATTGTAACTCAACATGAATTTATAATTAATTCAATTTTTAGAAATACATGCATTTCTTTAGTACAAAAAAAATACAAATAAAACTGACTGTTCCAAAAATTTTACATCAAGCTAGAAAGATTAGTAATACAGTAATAAACATCGACAACTTGTAATCTAGGTCTCCCAACATCTGTTTTATTTTGTAACTTGTAATCCAAGAAACACCCACTTTTTTAATATATAAATTTCTTTAGTACAGAAGAATACAGTAATAATGTAACGTTCCTAAAGTTTTACATGGTTATACTGTAATGAATGAGGTTTCCTCAATTCCCCCTTATTTTATAGATTATAATCAATTAAATTTCAATCTTTTAACAATGAATGGATTTATTGGGTACAGAACAACGCAAATAGAACTTGACGTTACTGCAATTTTACATGAGGACAGTAAGATTGAAGATTGGTAATAATGCAATGAATCAAAATATTGCTATCAAATGTCAATTTTCTAACAGTTATGCATTTCTTTGGTTCAGAACACAAATATAACTTAACGTTCCTAAAATTTTATATGAAAATAGGAAGATTTATAATACTGTAATGATTTAGGTCTCCCAACTTTTGTTTTATTTTGTAACTTGTAATTCAAGAAACATTCAATTTTTTAATATATAAGTTCCTTTCGTACAGAAGAATACAATAATAATGTAACGTTCCTAAAATTTTACATGGTAATACTGTAATGAATGAGGTTTCCTCAATTCCCCCTTATTTTGTAGAGTATAATCAATCAAATTTTAATCTTTTAACAATATATGGATTTATTGGGCACAGAATAACTGAAATACAACTTGACTTTACTGCAATTTGCATGAGGATAGTAAGATTGAAGATTGCTAATAATGCAATGCATCAAAATATTGCTATCAAATGTCAATTTTCTAACAGTTATGCATTTCTTTGGTTCAGAACACAAATATAACTTAACGTTCCTAAAATTTTATATGAAAATAGGAAGATTTATAATACTGTAATGATTTAGGTCTCCTTTCTTCCCCCTTATTTTGTAGATTATAATCAAACAAACTTTAATTTTTTAACGGTATCAAATGTCAATTTTCTAACAGTTATGCATTTCTTTGGTTCAGAACACAAATATAACTTAACGTTCCTAAAATTTTATATGAAAATAGGAATATTTATAATACTGTAATGATTTAGGTCTCCTTCCTTCCCTCTTATTTTGTAGATTATAATCAAACTTAAATTTTTTAACGGTATATGCATCTATTCAATGTCAATGTAACAATTTTAAATGAGAATAGCAAGATTCGAAATTGGTAATAATGCAATGAATGAAAATATTGTAATCAAACAATCGTCAATTTTCTAACAATTATGTATTTCTTAATGTACCTAAACTTTTACATGAAACCGACATTTCCTAAAGCTTTACATAAAGCTAGAAAGATTAGTAATACGGTAATAAACATCAACAACTTGTAATCTAGGTCTCCCAACTTCTGTTTTATTTTGTAACTTGTAATTCAAGAAACATCCAATTTTTTAATATATAAGTTTCTTTCGTACAGAAGAATACAATAATAATGTAACGTTCCTAAAATTTTACATGGTAATACTGTAATGAACGAGGTTTCCTCAATTCCCCCTTATTTTGTAGATTATAATCAATCAAATTTTAATCTTTTAACAATATATGGATTTATTGGGCACAGAATAACTGAATTTGCATGAGGATAGTAAGATTGAAGATTGCTAATAATGCAATGCATCAAAATATTGCTATCAAATGCCAATTTTCCAACAGTTATGCATTTCTTTGGTCCAGAACACAAATATAACTTAACGTTCCTAAAATTTTACATGAAAATAGGAAGATTTATAATACTGTAATGTCTGTAATGATTTAGGTCTCCTTTCTTCTCCCTTATTTTGTAGATTATAATCAAACAAACTTCAATTTTTTAAGGATATATGCATCTATTGGGTACAGAACAACGTCAATGTAACAATTTTAAATGCGAATAGTAAGATTGGGAATTGGTAATAATGCAATGAATGATTATATTGTAATCAAACAATCGTCAATTTTCTAACAATTATGTATTCCTTAATGTACCTAAACTTTTACATGAAACCGACATTTCCTAAAACTTTACATAAAGCTAGAAAGATTAGTAATACGGTAATAAACATCAACAACTTGTAATCTAGGTCTCCCAACTTCTGTTTTATTTTGTATCTTGTAATTCAAGAAACATCCAATTTTTTAATATATAAGTTTCTTTCGTACAGAAGAATACAATAAAAATGTAACGTTCCTAAAATTTTACATGGTAATACTGTTATGAATGAGGTTTCCTCAATTCCCCCTTATTTTGTAGAGTATAATCAATGAAATTTCAATCTTTAACAATATATGGATTTATTGGGCACATAACAACGGAAATACAACTTGACGTTACTGCAATTTTACATGAGGATAGTAAGATTGAAGATTGGTTATAATGCAATGAATAAAAATATTGCAATCAAATGTCGATTTTCTAACAGTTATGCATTTCTTTGGTTCAGAACACAAATATAACTTAACCTTCCTAAAATTTTATATGAATATAGGAAGATTTATAATACTGTAATGATTTAGGTCTCCTTTCTTCCCTCTTATTTTGTAGATTATAATCAAACAATCTTCAATTTTTTAACGGTATATGCATCTGTTGGGTACAGAACAACGTCAATGTAACAATTTTAAATGAGAATAGTAAGATTGGAAATTGGTAATAATGCAATGAATGAAAATATTGTAATCAAACAATCGTAAATTTTCTAACAATTATGTATTTCTTAACGTTCCTAAAATTTTACATGAAACCGACTTTTCCTAAAATTTTACATAAAGCTAGAAAGATTAGTTATACGGTAATAAACATCAACAACTTGTAATCTAGGTCTCTCAACTTCGGTTTTATGTTGTAATATAGAAATTTCTTTCGTACAGAAGAGTACAATAATAATGTAACATTCCTAAAATTTTACATGGTAATACTGTAATGAATGAGGTTTCCTCAATTCCCCCTTATTTTGTAGATTATAATCAATCAAATTTCAATCTTTTAACAATATGTGGATTTATTGGGTACAGAACAACACAATTTTACATGGGGATAGTAAGATTGAAGATTGGTAATAATGCAATGAATCAAAATATTGCTATCAAATGTCAATTTTCTAACAGTTATGCATTTCTTTGGTTCAGAACACAAATATAACTTAACGTTCCTAAAATTTTACGTGAAAATAGGAAGATTAATAATACTGTAATGATTTAGGTCTCCTTTCTTCCCCCTTATTTTGTAGATTATAATAAAACAAACTTCAATCTTGTAACGGTATGTGCATCTATTGGGTACAGAACAGCGTCAATGTAACAATTTTAAATGAGGATAGTAAGATTGGAAATTGGTAATAATGCAATGAATGAAAATATTGTAATCAAACAATCGTCAATTTTCTAATAATTATGTATTTCTTAACGTTCCTAAAATTTTACATGAAGATAGGAAGATTTGTAATACTGTAATGTATAAATATAAAACTTCTCATTTAGATCTCCCCTCTTCTCCCTTATTTTGTATAAAAAAAATACATTTATTGGACACATAAAAACGCAAGGTGACTCAACGTTCCTACAATTTTCATAAATATACCTAGTAATATTAGTGATACTGTAACGAATGAAAATACAACTTGTCATTTAGGTCTATCCCTACTCCCTTATTTTGTAGATTTTAATGAAACAAACTCCATATTTTTAACGGTATATGCATTATTGGATACAGAACAATTCAAATATAACAATTTTACATGGGGATCTTAAAGCTGGAGATTGGAAATATTACAATGAATAGAAATATTGGAATAAAACGTCAACTTTCTAACAAATACGCATTTCTTTGGTTCAGAAGAGTAGAAACATAACTTAACGGTACTAAAATTTTACATGGAAATAGGAAGATTTTTTTATAAATATACATTTATTGGGTACAGAACAACGCAATATATAACTTAACGTGACAATTATGAATTTCTTTGGTTCAGAAGAATACAAATACAACTTAACGTTCCTAAAACTTTACACGAAGATAGAAAGATTTGAAAATACTACAATAAATAAATATAACACTTCTCATTTAGGCCTTCCCCATTCTCCCTTATTTTGTAGATTGTAATTCAACAAACTTCAATTTTTTAATGTGTATATCAGTGGTTCCCAAACTTATTTGGCCTGCCCCCCCTTTTCAGAAAAATATTACTCAGTGCCCCGCTGAAATAATTTTTTTTTTAATTTTAATGGCAATTAAACAAAAAGATATAAGTAATAATGTTTCTACCTTTTTCGTAAAATATAGTAAAGGAAGGTGTAAATTAGAAACATTGAAGTTTGAAATTATGAAACTATTTATCAAACTCAGAATAGAAAGGTAATACAAAAAAAGTTAAAACATTCGAAATCATCTTAATGAGAAGGATGCACCTAGTGTGCCGCTACCAATTTAGTAATCATCGGCTCTATTTTCGACAGCAGTAACCTTAAATCACCGCGATTGACTATTTGCAATCGGTTTCTTTTTTTATTAATAAATTGGTTACCGCACTGAATCCACCTTACACTAAATATGATGAAGGAAATGCAATTAAGAACTTTTGAATTACAGCCTATATTCCAGGATAAGCCGTAGGGATTTCCTTTTGCAGCCAGAATTGTTGGTAGCCGCTTTTGAATTTAAATTTCAATTCATCATTTGTGGTTACTTCCATCAGTTTTTCTTGTAGCTGCGCAGATTCTCCTGTGTGTACACTTGAAAAAGAATCCAAAATCAAATCAGGTATGCTCATTTTCAAGATATCATCAAATCGTTGACTAAAATCTGAATGAAAAGCATCCAAGTTCTCACAATAAGAAAGTGTGTCTTCTCTATTTTTCTGCTCCTGATAAATTTGGGAACTAGCTGAATTCCCCTCGTCCAAAATTTCGTTTGTACAGAAGAAGTTTTGTCACAAACGCAGAAATAACAGATTTTGTTTTTATTAAATTCAGTTCATCGCCCTGAAGCTAAGGATTGCTCTCATTAAATTTTTTAAGCGATGACACTTTTGGATTGAATTAAATTGGATCGTAAAGCATCATTTTTACCTTTCAAGAACTCCAGCACCGAGCTAAACAACTTATAAAACGTATCTAAAGAGGCACCCTTTGACAACCAACGAACTTCTGTATGAAGCAGCAAACGATTAAATTCTTTATCGTTTTCAATACAAAGCTGTTTAAATAATCTGTCATTTAATGATTTGCTTCTGATTGTGTTGATAGCTTTAATTACACATTGTAACGAATTATGTAGGCGTGCACTTAAAGTTTTGGCAACTAGATGTTGATAAAGGATGATTCAGTGTCCTGTGAACGCATTTGGCACGCCCTGTTTTAAATATTCAAGAAAACCCCTGTAGCGCCCTACCATCGCTGGCGCACCATCTGTGGCTACTGATAAGATGTTTCACGGAGGTATTTCTTTTTCTTTAAAAAACTCATCCAATGCATGAAAAATTAATTCTGGGCAAATCTGTTCTTCCCTTGTGAACCGCACTATGCTAAAAGTAAAGCTTCATTTCCTGGCAAAGTTGACTCATCAAATTGAATAGAAAACCGGGATATTTTTAATTAGCCTCACAATCAATCTTCAACATCTTGAGCCATTTCATCAATTCTTCTTTGCTCAACGAAATTTTCTTGATAATATCAGATACTGGCTTGTGTAGCACAGTACATATTACTTTTTGCTGGCTGTATAAAGTAGCTATGTTGGTACGCTTACTTTTATGTGAATACTACACCCCAGCTTTTGCTCTAATTCTGAGATGGATGTATGTTTTTTTATATTTTCGGTAGCTTCCTTTACACTGCCGGATAAACAACAAAAAGTTTAATATATTTATTACTTACTCTATTTATAATACTAAATAGATTACTAGACCTTAGGTATTTACTAAACAGAAATATAATTTAAAAACATCGAAAATACAACTTAAAAGAAAACACACAAAACGATAAAAACTCGAACAATTCTTCAAATTTATAAGTTAATAACCAAAATGGAACGAGAGCTTCAATATCTTGGCCTAGATAACGTGGATAGCGGAAAGTCATTATGTTCCGCTGGTCTAACCTGGTTCAGGATTGCTGCGGAAAATACAGTTAATATCAAGAGTGGCGTCCTAATGAAACTCTGGTATGATTATAGATTGGATTTCTGGAGGTTTAAAGACTATTTAGAGATTTCTGAATACGGTAGTGGTGAATACGGGAGCTTTAAGATAACGGTTTTGTAACTACTTCCTCATAAATGGTTGTATTATTTTTAAAAAGAATTGCTTATTGGTCTATTTCTTTGTAATCTACAGACCAGTTAGAAAAGGGGTCGATGCATTTTACTATAGAATTCAACTAGGTCCAAATTTCATAAAAAACAATAAATTTTATATCTAGGGAACTTACATATAATATTCCTTTATTAGTTGAAGAAAAATGTCTTTAGGTTTTGCTATGGATCAAAAAGTTTCCGTTAGGTACTGTTAATTATCCTATTGCTCGTAATACTTGGAGACTAAACGCATTAGTGATCTTATTAGTTATTACCGCAGATTCATTAAAGATTATACACAACTTTCTGCTCCTATAACTTCTTTGTTGCAAGGTAAAACCAAGGATCACTCCATAGGTAGACGGATGCAGCTGAAACATGTTTTATAGAAATTAAGACTCGTATAACGACTGCTCTCCAAATTTCAAAAAAAAAAATTCAAATTGATGCTCGTGATGTTGCTGTTAGTGCTGTACTATTTGAAGAACACAAAGGTCCTGAACATTACATTGCATTGTTTATTTGTATCTTAACTAGCGCTGCATATAAATATTCTGCCAACGAAAGAGAGCTTAGAATATTTTGTATAGAACATTTCCGTGTTTACGTTGAAAGTACGGAATTCACAGCTATTACTGATTGTGCTGCACTTAAAACGGCTCATAATCTCCCTGAACCGTCTAGTCATTCAGCTCGATAAGATTTACCCATTTATACTCGATGATCATCATCCTGGAAAAAAAACGTCGTTGAAGATGCACTTCCTTGCGTTACATCTCACTTGATATGTCCAGATTAAGTCCCGTTTTATCGTGTACAGGATAGTTTTCTCTTTAAGTGTACACCGAGATGGTCGCGTAGTGATGACACGACCTGTTTAGCATTCGGGAGGTAATGGGTTCGATTCCCGTTATCGTCTACCTTGTATGAGGTTCTTTCAGGGGGTTTTCCTCATACGCATGTAGCGGTATGGTCACTGCGTATATGCACACCATGTGCGGCTACTCCGTTCCTTCCGATCCTTTCCTGACCACACCCATCCTTAATCCCACCATACATATATACGTAATGTATGTATGTATGCTGGGAATCCATGATTGTGGCTGAAGGAGCTCGGAAAGTTCGAGCAGCCCGCCCTCTCCTTTGGGAAGGGAATTAAATACGTGGCCATTTCCTTTTCCTTTCTTTAAGTGTCTTCCTCCCCGTTTTCCGTTACAATCGGGTATATGTTGTTGGAGCTAGTTATTCCTTCCGAAAATCGTGCGTCTATAATGAAAGACACGCTGACCAACTACGCCCCATTTTAGTGTTTTAACACTAGAAGTACAGATACGGCCGAAATGACCGATCTCAATTTTAATTCGCTTCAAACTTTTTTCTATCGTTCCAATTTTAACAGTTTTATTACTTTTTCTAAAAGTGACTAATGATATAATTTCTTAGGAATTTTTGTTTGTATGGTGCATATAATTGCTTTGCTTATCATAATTGCCGTTTTGCCACAGCCGTTTCGCCCCCGACTGTTTCGCCTCCGTCGTTTTGCCCCCAGCCGTTTCGCCCCCGAACCGTTTCGCCTCCGAAGTTTTACCTCTAGCTTTAGCCAGCTTCAGCTGTTTCCAGTTGTACCACGGGGAAGTAGCTAGTAGGCTTTCTGCAACCGTTTTTTTTTATTTTTTTGTTTTTTGGTGTTTGTGTTTTAATTTTAGAAATCTTTAGTAGATACATATAAAGAATTTCGGACGTGCAACTGGAATAAATTTAAAACTCAAAGTTGTACGCAATCGCACGCAAATAATCAATAACTTGACGATTTTCAAAATCTTCAACGATTCCTTTCACACGAACTGATATTGCGACATACTTTTTATTTCTTGGATTTCCTTGATTTCCAGCAATCAATTGTACTATTTCGTAGTTATGAATACCTTGTTGTTTCTGCAAACATTCAATAAAACAAAAAAAATTTGGAAATTGCGATCCACATGTTTCTTGAAAAGCGCGGTGCCATCCTTCCAAGTAATTATTCGTGCGATGTTGGTCGTTAAGAGTGCGCAGATAGATATTCCATCTTTAAAATACCTGGAACTTCTAATTCAAATGCTTGGATGACAGCGAGTTCGAAATCCGTCATAAGTAGAGTTCGCTGCAGCCCAGGTTGCAAACGTTTCAATTCTTGCAAAAATTTACATACGTAGCTCTTGCTTTATTTGGTAAAAGAGCGTACACTAGAGGTACAATGGCATTGTATTTGGTGGCGTGGATTGTGTAAACTTGTTGAAACATGGCTGGTGCGGTACTGAACGTGCCTTCTGCAAACCATTCTTGGCCCAAAAGATGAAGGTTGCTTCTAGTTGAAAAGATCAGCATCCTTCCTGACATAAGTTGATCCTCCGAATCATACATCAGAAACTGTTGCACTTGACAATCCATCACAATTTCACTAAACACTCGAGGAACCACCAATTCTTGGATATTTCTTGGAAGCGCAGGTGCTCCTTCATCCCGTCTGGCTCTATGGATAGTTTTTTTTCAATGAATCCTTTTTTGGCATAATTGGAGCAACATCTGCCATGACGTTTGCAATAATCTGCTGTAGTCTCTCCTGTGTCGTCGTGGTACGCTGCTTTGCAGTCGCAACCAAACGAATAGCTGCTGGCCTCGCAGCTTGTGCTGCATGATTACGATGCGTAGTGATTTTCACAACATCACCATCTATGCCGTCTTTCCATACTTGTCCCTTGCCGTTTGATCGATGTTCGCACACCCATATCCCATGTTCTTCATTTTTTGTTTTTTTTTTTGTTTTTTGAGGAAACGTAAATATGGATTTTATGAACAAGTTTTCGCTTGTTTCGCTTTGATAAAACGATTTTCGTCATTTGTAGAAATAAATATCGAACTTAACTGAACCATAGTAGTCGTAACGAAACACACAGTACGTTAGGACAATATAATGACATAACTGGATTTGTATAGCATTTTTAGATGTAAATTACCCCACCCACCAGTGAAATCCCACTAATGGGAAATTCCTTGAGTACAATTTCTTAGAAAGTGATTAGCAAAATTGCAGGTAATAGTTTTATAGTTACCGCATTACAAATTTCTATTGAAGTATATATACACATTTTCCATATCAGTATATATGAAGGAATTTTTCAACTAAAAATAATTATTGTTGTTATGTAGTTAAATAGAGCAATGTGAAAAGAGTCGTTGAAGATTTTGAAAATCGTCATGTTATTGATTATTTGCGTGGGATTGCGTACAACTTTCAATTTTGAATTTATTCCTGTTGTACGTCAGAATATAGATCTTAAAAGATTTCTTTTTCTTTATATGTATCTACTAAAAACTCTAAAATTAACACACAAGCACCAAACACAAAAAAAAATAAAAAAAAAAAACGGTTGCAGAAATCGTGGTGCAAATGGAAACATCTGAAGCTGGCTAAAGCTAGAGGTAAAACTTTGGTAGTGAAACGGTTCGGGGGCGAAACGGCTGTGGGCAAAACGGCGGGGACAAAACGTCCGTACCCCTCATTATGACCGCACAATTATTTCCTAATCTGCATGTTTTAGACAAATTTACAAACAGTTATATTAACCGCTAATTAACATTCCAAGAAATGAAATAGTTTCCAATAATGATATTTACAATAACTACCCACTTCCTTGAAAAATTAGTAAGGATAAATACTCGTACACATTGAATTAACAACTTTAGTTAGGTACTTTACGTTCAAGATGTCGAAATTTCTTAGTGAAGCCGAACTGCAATATGAAACTGATAATTTAAATTTTTACGATTCCGACGGTAATAGTCGTAGGGGTAATAGTGTAGAGTCATCAGAGGAGGGTACATCCTACGTTTTGTCGAGCACTAGTAGTGGTGGTGACGAAGATGGGCGTTTATCTAGTTTTCCAGGAACATCAAATATTAGTGAAGAATATGATGCAGCTGACGGTACTGAATGGAGAATTCTGAGTGATTTTAATAACGATTGTGGACGTATATTTCGTCATAACATACTTAGAGAGGAAACTGGGCTAACCAGATATGCTAAACGAAACGTTGACAATACTTGTGCAAGTTCTTTGAGAATTTTTATTGACTGTTCCATGATGCGTAATATTAGGAAGTGCACTGAAGCTGAAGCAAGTAGACAATTGGCTGGCAGTCTGTGGACAACTTCTTTGGAGGGATATGGCGCGCTTATATCTTCTTTGTCCGCTCGTGGGATCTATGGTGCTAAAAACTTTGCATTAGATCAATTGTGGAAGAAAACGTGGGAGCCTAATTGCTTTTGTGATACAATGTCTAGAGATAAATTCAACCAAATAAAGCGATTTATTCGAATAGACTTAAAATCAACTCGTCGAGATCGTCAAAAATCTGATTAGTTCACTGCAGTATCTGAAGTATGAAATAAATTTGTGAGTAACTGTATTACGTGCTATAAACTAGGAGCAAACATTACAATTGATGAACAACTATTTCCTACAAAAGCCAGATTTCTATTCACCCCATATATGACTAATAAACCCGATAAATTTGGTACAAAGTTTTGGATTGCAGCTGACGTTGAATGGATTTCCTTACTTGGGCAAGGACGATTAAAGACCAACTAATATGTTATTATCTGAACATATTGTGATGAAATTAATGGAACCCTTTCTAAAAAGGGGAGGAATGCAACTGTAGCTAACTTTTTTATATCACTCAATTTGGCCAAAAGTTTGCAAACCAGTCGACATCACTAGTTGGAACTGTGCACTAAAGTAGAAGATTTTACCAGGTGCTATAAAAAAATTAAAAAATGATTTGTGTTCTACGAAGGTTTTTGTAGGTATGTGACGATATTTCTCTACAAGTTATCAAGCGAAAAGATCGAAAATGTGTGCATTCTCTGTAGTATCCATAAATTTTCAACGATTGATGAGGGACAAAAGAAACTACCAGAAACTAAAATTCTACGACAATACTAAATATTTGGACTAAATCGCAAGGAATTATGCAACCAAATCGTCTTGCAGGAAGTGGCCTCTACAAGTCTTTTTCAATATACTTGATTTAGCAGCAGTAAATTCATGGATAATTTACAATTTATGTACCAACGAAAGCATAAGTCGTCGAAAATATGTTTTGAAATTCGCCGATGAACTCAGGAGTGAGTACGTACATACAAGAAAATTCACTATATGTCAACAAGATGGGTCGCAATCAACAAACAAGCGAAGGCAATGCCAAACTAAAAAAGGTGCAAGAAATCAAAATACAATTGCAAAATCTGTGAAAAAGTAGTAAGTGGGAAATGCGTTGGCATTATAACTAAAGAAATTATATGTTCAGAGTGTATTTAATTACTCACTGTGTATTAGTATTTTTTGCCTTTACAATGTAATTCTAAACTCTGGTCAATTTGACCCGTATCGTATTTATAGGTAAATAAATTATGCCGTATCTCTAGTGTTAAACACAATGGCTCGAATTGATGCGCGTTATTATTGACCTAAATTTGCATTAAAGAGTGTATTGTTTGTGTGGCTTATAAAGCTGAAATTCTTTCCAAGGCAGGATTAATGAGCAAGGAAAACGATGTCAATTTTCCTTCCAAATGCTACGCATGGCTATTATAGGTCCTCTTACTCGACGCAAAAAGGGAAATTCCTGTTTGTTCTTGCCGTACCAAGTCCGTTTTAGTTCGCCATCTTCGACACATATTCCCAATTTTTAGTGTACCTCAAACTACGTTATTTGAAAACGGTACAGAATTTATGTCTAAGCAATTTCGCACGTTTCTAATAAAACTTAAAGGTCTAACGCGTATGGTATAACTCTAGGTATCATCCTCAGCTCAATCCAACTGAACTATTGAATAGATTATAGAGTTATAGCAACTGCTATTTCGTTTTATATCAAAGACAACCATCGAGAATGGGACGAGCATATATCTGAGCATATATCTGAGATTTCTCAGGATATTCGTTTAGATCTCACGTGTCACTTTTTATTTTTGGTCGTCTTGTGCCTGTTACCTGAGATTTGTATATAATATAATGCTGCTTAGATATGTACAAAAACCCCATTTAGCGAGCAGCTGCTTTAGTAGCTGACAGAAGATGATCAACCAATGATAGGTTTGTAGATGCAGTCGTTCCCAGTATAGTAATAGAGTTTGAAAACTTAATATCTGAGCAATTCACACTTACAACAGTAAATGATCGCTCTTTTTTTGGCGGACACAGTACAATACTGAGTTTTGTTACCATTAAACTTAACTAGATCATTACATCCCCGTTCAAGGATACGTTGAATGTCTTTAGTGATTGAAATGGCTATTTCAGGTTTAATGACTTGATTTGAGATGGATTATTATTGAGAGACTGAGATGAACCATAATGAAGAGTGCTGTCGTCAGTAACCCAATGGCTCCGGTTCGTCGTGGAGAAACAAGATTATTTATGTGTAAGAGAAAAAGTGTAAGGCTTATGACTGATCCCTGTGGTATGCCCGCGTTTAATGCCAAGTTCTTTTGAAAAGAATCCATCAACTAAAACACGTATTCGTCTTGTATCAAAGAAACTGAAAACTCGGTTGAGCGTATCAGTTAACTCAAACGACATGAGTTTGGCAAGTAAACATGTATGCCAAACTTGGTAAAATGCTTCGGTGACATACGAAACAAGATTACCTGTTGAAGGGCTCTGTCTAAAACCATATTGATTGTAAATGAGGAGGTTTTTAGATTCAAGGAAGGAAAGTTGTCACAGATTGATGGCTTTTTTCATGGCTTTAGACAAAATGGAAAAGATGGAAATTAGTCGGTAGTTAGAAGGATCGATCTTGTCGCCTTTTATAGGAATAGGTTGAACATTTGCTAACTGCCATGATGAAGCAAATTTCTTAGAAGACATAAAGATCGAATATGGCTTAGGTAAGACTGACATTAGTGGGGGAACATTTCTTTAAGATAATAGGGGGGATACCGTCTGGGCCAGTCGCCTTATTGGAAGCAAGCTTACTGATGATCGATTCTAGGAGCTTGTATCGAAATTTAATTGGTTTTTTAACTATAAAGAAGAGTTGGATAAGGACACATCTTTTCCAGGATCATTAATACACGAGTTTAATGCAAATGAATCTTCAAAAAGATTGGCTTTGCCTACAGAATCAGATCTGTCAAAATATAGCATGGGGGAAATAAAGATGTACCAAAATTTTCACTGATGGCTTTAGCTAAAGACCAACACCCACGACTGCCCAAAGGAATACCTGCTTTTGCAGGTATTTCTGGTACCAACGTGTTGTGCATGACTCTCAAACGTTTTTTTAGATTTCTGTTTGGTGTAATAATTATTTTTCAAAGGTATTGAATCAGCACAATCCCTATTGAGCCACAAAGGTATTGCATCAGCACAAGCCCTATTGAACCAGGGTTGGGAACGAGAAGCGCCTATAGGATATTTTTTAGGAATATATTACTCCATATCCATGAGGATGACTTCAGATACTGAAATAGCAATGTTAAATACGAGGATGACTTGAAACAATATTCATGCCTTGGGAATTTAGCTTACTTAAGATACCACAAGGTTCTATCAGTGCTGTGAACAACAGAGGAATTAGAACAGAGTAGACTTAATTTTTATTAAACAATGATCAAATAGACCTAGTTGGGAAGGAAATTTTACAAACAAGTGGGTTTGATATAAGAAAAAGTCGAGTATGGTTAGGGTTATTAAGGAATCTTGTGGGTTTGGACATCACATGAAATGTTTTTACAAAATTGAAGCCAATTGGGGTTATAAACATTGAAACCTCCCAGAATTGAGATATGGCAAAATAAAAATTGACATACAAACAAAGGTAATCGAAGAAGTCTTGAAAGTTACCGCCATTGGGAAACCTATTGATGCAATATTGTGAACTCAAAAAGGGCTATTTTTGATTTCAATTCAATTTTGAATTTTTTGATCGATTCGCATTAGGTTTGAAAGTTAAAATATATATTTTTAGACCTCCATAAACGATTTAAAAATATATTGAAAATTGAAAAATAAAATTAGAAAAAAGAAAAAAACATTATTTACGTTCATTGGGCATTTTATAATACATTAGTTCTCATTTCTCCCTAATAATTGTCTAATAGAGTTCATCACGAATTTGAACTGTTTATGTACAGCTATGTATACTCGGAATGATATTGTTCCAGAATATGCTCGAACTTTACGAATGTTCTCGGAACTTTGTATCCTGAAAGGGTAACACGCATTTGGACGTTACGCCATGCGTAGTGTCTTTACTTATTAGTTATACGTTTTTGAGTCTTTTGCGGCACATCAAGAATTTCTGGAGACACATATAGTTTGGCAGTCACTAATATAATCTAAAGACTGTTTAATAATTAAATGTCGTCTACGTAATTTTTTTGGGTTATTTACAATAATTTATACAAATTCAGATTTACAACTTTTAGTTGCGTCAGTGGTACTACATTATTAATATAATTACCTCCTTATCAAATTACATTGTTCTTCATGGAAATTTTAATGAAAGCTCTGTCCATGACGTTTCGTTTTTGAGTTAAATTCCTTAATAGGACAATAAAAAAATTTATATAACAGTAACAACTCTAGCTTTCAGTTTGAATACTGATTGATTTTTCCATTTTTTAGTATTTTTATGGTTTTAGATGTATGAATGAGTTTATATGTTCTACCTTTTCGACCTTTCTAATCTCTATTCTTTCAATCTTTTTTGTCTTCTAAGATCTATTCGATCTTTATAACCTTCACCTTTTTGGACATTTATTGACTAAACAAGTTCGAGCTTGGTTTCAGAGAATTGATGTTTAGATCTGCAACAAGGTTAAACTAATTTTTTTCTCTTTTAGATTTCGGCCGCCCTTCATAATTCATAAAAATGAAAAAGTAATACTTAATTACATGCAACACATCAACTGAAATCTATTAGTAGAGTGGAATGCGTTACTAATAGACAATTCTTTAGTAAGGGTAGGTAATCCAGCAAAGCAAGAACACCTTTCGTAAAAAATCGTATGGAAATAAAATGGGTTTGGGGTGTTCGGGCGGCGCCGGTTGGGTGACGCTCTTTCGTTACGGAGACGTTTCAGCACCAGAATGTTTCATCATCAGAATGTTTCGGCACCAGGAGGTTTCGGCATCAAGTTGTTTCGGCGCCAAAATGTGTCGGCGCCAAGATTAGCAGCACCCACCAGGGTGGTTTGGTGCCCGAACCTTACTACTTTGCTCATTATTTGCTTTATACATATCAATACCGATATCATCCCAATATGCGGTCTCTGACATCGCGGTATCACAATAACATGTAACGAAGCATTGTTACACGTTTGTTTGAAGTTACAGAAAATACATTATTTAAAAAAGTTGGTGATTTATTAGGATATGGCAAACCCAAGTTGTATTTTTTCAATGAATTGTTCTGTATCCCACCATAATTTCTTTATAAGGGTATGATAGATACTTTTCTTGAATCGTTTCTAAGATGGTCCTGTTTTTTGCGTGCATGATAATGATTTGTAGTTATTTCCATCTGTTTTAAAAGGCGAAATAATTCAAAAGTCCACTACTTAGCTTGTCTCTAAGTTTAACGTCTGTTTGTGGCATCGTAGCTCCCAAACGGAGGAACATATTTTGATTTAGTTTGTATTGTTTGAAAGGTGAGTTGATTGACGGTGTTCTTAGCTATGATCCAAGGAAATGTGTTCAGCCGTTTGAAGACGATGAGCGTTTTTCTGGTTGATGAAGGGACTTTTTTACTTTTTATTAGAGGTTTTGATACTTTCACACACGCACACGCACACGCACATGCACACGCACACGCACACACGCTCACGATTACGCTCACGCTCACTCCCACGCTCACGCTCACGCTCAGGCTCACGCTCACGCGCACGCGCACGCTCAAGCTCAAGCTCAAGCTAGAGCTCAAGCTCAAGCTCAAGCTCAAGCTCAAGCTCAAGCTCAAGCTCAAGCTCAAGCTCAAGCTCAAGCTCAAGCTCAAGCTCAAGCTCAAGCTCAAGCTCAAGCTCAAGCTCAAGCTCAAGCTCAAGCTCAAGCTCAAGCTCAAGCTCAAGCTCAAGCTCAAGCTCAAGCTCAAGCTCGCTCAAGCTCAAGCTCACGCTCAAGCTCAAGCTCAAGCTCAAGCTCAAGCTCAAGCTCAAGCTCAAGCTCAAGCTCAAGCTCAAGCTCAAGCTCAAGCTCAAGCTCAAGCTCAAGCTCAAGCTCAAGCTCAAGCTCAAGCTCAAGCTCAAGCTCAAGCTCAAGCTCAAGCTAAAGCTCAAGCTCTAGCTCAAGCTCAAGCTCAAGCTCAAGCTCAGCTCAAGCTCAAGCTCAAGCTCAAGCTCAAGCTCTAGCTCTAGCTCTAGCTCTAGCTCAAGCTCAAGCTCAGCTCAAGCTCAAGCTCAAGCTCAAGCTCAAGCTCAGCTCTAGCTCTAGCTCTAGCTCTAGCTCTAGCTCTAGCTCTAGCTCAAGCTCAAGCTCAAGCTCAAGCTCAAGCTACACACGCACACGCACACGCACACGCACACGCCCCACGCACACGCACCACACCCACACGCACACGCACACGCACGCACACGCACACGCACACCACACGCACACACAGCACACCACACACACACACACCACACACACACAGACACACAGGCACAGACACACACACACACACACACACCACACACACACGCACACGCACACACGACACGACACACGCCACAGCCAGCACACACGCACGCACACCACAGCACACGACCACGCACACGACACGACACACGCACACCACCACACGCACACGCACACGCACACGCACACCACACGCACACGCACACGCACACACACACACACACACGACACACACACACACACAGCACACACACGCACACACACACACACGCACACCACACCACACGCACACGCACACGCACACACGCACACCACGCACACGACGCCCACGCACCGCACACGCACCGCACGCCACGCACCCACACGCACCACGCACACGCACACGCACAGCCACGCACGCGCACGACGCGCACGCACCCACGCACCCACGCCCACGCGCCCACGCGCACGCACGCGCACGCGCACAGCGCACACGCGCACACGCGCACGCGCACACGCACCCGCACGCACGCACACACAGCAACACGCACACGCACACACGCACACACGCACACACGCACACACGCACCACACGCACACACGCACCACGCCACGCACGACACGCACGCACGCACGCACGCACGCACGCACGCACGCACGCACCCACCCACCCACCCACCCATTTCGCAAATACCCATTTTGAACACTATAAACCATAGGTAGCGTTGAATGTTGGTCCTTTCCACATTGTGACACCTTTATTAAACTGAGTCGTTATAAGACCACTTACCAATACAACAAACAAGTGTTATGAACAAATCCGCTCCAGGCGACGGTAATATAAACTGTAAGTGTAATAACTAGTACATATAATCTCAGCTCAGTTAAAAACAGAACTAAATCGTAGGTAACTGAAACGTCATTACTAAATTATAACTTAGATTAATATTTTGGTTAAAAATGTCAAAATTAAGTTGCATCAAATATTAAAATACACAAAAGACTTTAGTTAAATATCAAAAACATCATACGTAATTGTATCCCAAAATTCGTTGTAATACAATGCGAATGCGTTAATCAACATTAAAAATATTTATCATAAAACAACATACTTACTTACTTACTTTACTTGCTTACTTACTTACTTAGTTACCTACTTACATACTTACTTTTTACTCAATATGTAATTTAGACTCTTTGCAAATTCTTCCACGATGAAGTAATGTTCATGTCAATTGTTCCTCTATACATTACACTAACAGTTCTCTTAGCCCATCTTTAAACCCAGCACTGACAACGGTATCCAAACCAACCATTTCCAAAAACAATAAGTGAAGTCAGTCTTCAAAATCAAAACAAACAATTTACATAAAATACGAAAACTTACTACATTTACCCTGTACTGAAGTTAAGAATTTAAAATCCTACAATAGTGTAAAACGTATTAAATGGTACAGTTACCTGCCTACAAGCGAAATTGGCAAATTTAAAATAACATACAATACTAATGTTTATTTTAAAAGGTAGACAAATCTAAAGCTAAACTTGTGAGACGAACTGAATTAACTTCCATTAAACATAAATTAAAGCAAGGAATTTAATGTTTGATAAAAAAACTTCAATAAAACTGAACCACTTATAACAAGAGTCTCTCTCTTTACGTTAATATAAGGATCTATCCACGAATCTGTGCAACAGGAATAAATATCCAAAACAAACCTGTAAATAGACAAACACGACAAACACTTGGAGGTGTTTTTAAATTTCAGATTTAAAATCATAAACGAATAATTTCATGCAAACAACTTCTTATAAATAATCCTGTTACGAGAGCTTTATTTACAACAAACCTCAAATCAATCAATTTCATTTGCGACAATCATAAAAAGTAATCATCAAGATTCTATTATGCGGCATGTGAAACGGCACAACTTTAAAATCGCAACATCTTACCTGATATACAAATACGTGCCTAAGACCACGTGTGTAAAATACGCTTTAGCCACCCGCGCGGTTGCGACGGCTTTATGACTTGTTTATAAAATCAGAATAATACTAATGGTTTAGCAATTAATAATAATCATTAAAGCTATTTATGCCAATGATTTTGCCAATTCATGAGAAGTAGACAATGTAATTCCATGACGTAAGCTTCATATGCAAGAATAAAGGTATCCATTATGTATATTCCATAAAAATATATTCCATTAGATATAATCAATGTTAGCTTATTGCATGTATGGACGTAAGTGTGTGTAAACAAAAAATAGGAATATCACTAGTCAAAAATGAATAGTAATCCAGTGAAACCATTAACAACATTGGTGTATAAATAAACAACAAACAAAATCATTGGTTCCAAATGAGGAAATAACCAAATGGGACATTTTTATTACTTTATTACTTTTTTTATTACTTGTCATTAAAATAACATGTTTCGGCGTATACGACAGCGCTAAAGTGACATTTTATTTCCTACACCAGCAAAATGCTTTAATGTTTTATTTATAATTATAGTAACCTAGATGTCTTATTTTTGTTGAACGAAACTAAATTATCAGTAAATTGGTTTGAGAAAAAAATAATACAGCTGGGCTTATCTGGCGAGCTTCGCTCTTCAGTTAAAAACCCAGCATTGCTACATCAAGTTTCAGTTATATTTTTTATAACATAATAGGGTAAAGGCAGGGAATGACGGCCCTGGAGGTAATTGCGGCTTCCTTAATTTTTGCGTTGGAAAAGTTAGTACTGACGCCAGCTCTCTTTGTACCCCTTCCATACAATCTGCTAGTCATGTGGATCCGGACTGAACAGACAGACTCTAACCGTTGAGATGTGATAACGCATTTTGTATTTTGCAAGCAGTTCTTATAGTGTAGTGTAAATTTCAACGACCTATAAAAGTACGTATTTCATGCTTTTTGAAAACTCTGATTATTCCAGTAGATAGTAAATTTATTGTAGTTGATATGTTCGTTCTCTAATTTTTGATTTTGTTTTTCAATTTACGATAATTTGCGATGACTACCTGTAGGGTAATGGCGGCCATCGATAGAGAGGAAATCGCGGCCGGCCGCGATTACCCGCAAGGGGGCATTTTAACGAGAAACAGTCAAGGCTGCATGGAGTGCTGAGGATTTAAAGGCTGCTTTAAGTGCTATCCAGAATAATGGAAGAAGTCCACGAGAAGTGTCGAGGGCATTTAACACCCCTAGAAGTACACTTCAAACTAGAATTAAGAAACAAAATTCTTCAGGTCCAGCTTATCAGCTCAAGAAATAAAAAGATGTGCATTTGAATTTGCTGGCAAAAATAAACTAAAACATAGTTTTTCCGAAAATAAGAAAGAAGCAGAAAAGGCTTGGCTGACGGGATTTCTTAAAAGAAACAGTTCTATGTCAAATCAAGAAATTAAAGCTGAATTGAGCATAGAAGAATGGTTTCAGTTCTTTCTTTGTATTATCGTTATTACAACGGTTATTGTGCTGCTGAATTATATCCTTTGATACCATTTCCGGCTATCTTTGCGAGAAACACTCTGCTCGCTCATTCACATCATCGGTATGCAGTACAAATCTCCACTTGTCGTACCAAACGGGCGCAATCCACATTTTTCTACACGGCTTCTAAACTCTGGAATGATCTCCCTAGTTCCTGTTTTCCTCTCACTTATGATATGAGAAAATTTAAGGTAGCTGTTCATAGGCATCTATTGGCAGTTCATTATCCCTCTACCCATCCTCCTAAGTGTTCCTGAGTGCTTTAGCACGATAGGCCTAATTTAGCCTGTTCAGGTCCACAATCATAAAAAAAAAATTGCAATCAGAAAGCCGGAGGCAACAAGCATTCATCGGATTTCGGCTTTTAATAAGGAAGAGGTATCATTGTTTTTTTCCAATTTAAAGAAACTGCTAGAAAAATTTAAATTTCCACCCACAAAGATTTTTAATGCAGACGAAACCGGCATAACTACGGTACAGGTTCCAGGTAAAATTCTTGCAGGAAAAGGACAAAAGAGAGTGTGGTTTATAACAAGTGGAGAAAAAGGGAAAAGAACTACCGTGATGTATTGTATTAGCGCCGCAGGTCTTTATGTTGCTCCTATGTTTATCTATGCACGAAAGAGAATAAACCCAAAGCTCAAACGAAATGGACCACCAGGAGCAATGTACACATGTTCTGATAATTTATTCATAGAGTGGCTTCAGCACTTTCAAAATTCAGTCAAATGTTCAAATGAAGACCCTGTTCTGCTTGTAATTGACAACCACAGTACTCATTGCACTTTGAACGCATATACATTTTGCCGGGATAATGGAATTCATATATTGACAATTCCTCCTTATACTTTACATCACGTCCAGCCTTTAGATGTTCCATTTTATTCGTCGCTAAAAGCTGCGTACAACGTTGAGTGCAGTAATTATCTAAGATCCCATATTGGAGAGAAAATTTCAACAAATGAAATTGCTGAACTATTTAATAAAGCATTCGGTCGAGTGGCAACTCCTGAAAAGGCCATCAAAGGCTTTCAAGCCACTGGAATATTTCCAGTTGATCCTGAAATTTTCACAAATGATGATTATCTCCCTGCTGAAGCTTTACACACCGTATACAATCAAATAAATGACACAGAAAATAAAAATGAAAACTCACAAAACAGAAACCAAGAATTTTGTGATAAAGAAAATTCAGAAGGACAGATTACTTTTGAAACTGAAACAGTCGCTACAATACCTCGTGAAAATGAGATTACACCTCCTGGGAATATTTTAAGAAATGTAAATAGCAACATTATTGAAACTATTGCAATGGTTCACAGAGAAAATGAAATGACCCCTACTCCTTTGAAAGCTATTGAAAACACTGTTGCTCAAAACAGAGTAAACGAACTACAAGTATCATTTGATGAATTGTTGCCTTTACCTGGAACCTCCAAAATATCATAAGGCACGAAAAAAGTAGCCCCCAAACGAAACAAGACAGAATTAAGAAAAAAAAGACAAGTAATATACAAAAGCTCTGGTGATGATGATTCGGATAAGGATATGAATGAAGATCTATGCATTATTTGTGGTGAGTGGACTTTTTACATGCGACTTTTGTATGTAAATATTCTGAGGAGGAAATACCGGCCCTGGCGCCATTACCCTACTTGAAGGAGGTAATGGTGGCCATCATGCATACTTTATTTTGTTGAATAACGTTTTTATTTTTATATTTTATTTTAATTTTTAATAAAATGTTAAGGTGACCTTTCTCTCCAATTTAATACATGTCCCATTCTTTAAAATTCATTAATAATTATGAAATTAATAAAAATCCTTAGGGGGCCGCCATTCCCTGCCTTTACCTTACACTTATTTATCGATCACAATTGTTTACTCCGATACGTGAATAACATTTATGATAAACAGTAATAAAATGTTAAGGTGTAGACTTTTCAAATATCAGCGTTATACGCGACTTACACCAATGTCTCCATCACCACTCTGTAACACCATAGCGTTCTGAGCTCCGATGCCCTAAAGACAACGTGCTCTCTATGTCAGGACATCATCAATGCTTAATGTCACTCCTTTAACTTACTAAAAATTTTATTTTGTACTATCATTAAGGTTGGGTAACCATCAAGTGGACCACAACCTAAATTGTCCAACAGAAAAATTTAACTTTGTGATAATGCAGTTCGAATTCAATACATTATTAATTTTTTACCGCCATATCCATCAATAGTAAATTTTACTAAATTTCGTATTGAAACTAAATTGTATCGAACAATCTATATCAATATATTTTTTCTTCTGATATTTTTGTTATGATCAAGTAGGCCATATTGAAAATTATACAGTTTTGGCAAAACAACATTAATTTTCATTTCGATTGAGCATTTCACCGTAGATGAAAGCACTGGTGAAATGCTCATGTATGGTGGTGCAAAGCTTATACGAAGATTGTGTGAATTATTCAATGTATGCCTTATGTGTGGAACAGTGCCGAGGGATTGGAAGAGCGCGATCATTGTACCATTGTATAAGGGTAAGGGGAACAAGAGTGATTGTAAGAACTACAGAGGAATAAGCTTGCTCAGCGTGCCCGGTAAAGTATTTGGAAGAATACTGATTGATAGAGTACGAGAAACTACACAAACTAAGATGTGGGATTTGCAAGGTGGCTTCATACCAGGGAGAGGATGTGTCGATCAGATGGTTGCTCTCCAGCAGGTGATCGAAAAGTGTTTAAAGGTAAAAAGGAAGTTGTACTGTGCGTTTGTAGATCTGGAGAAAGCATATGACAGAGTGAATAGAGAGAAGCTGTGGGAAATATTAAATGAATATGGCGTAAATAAAGGTCTAATAAATGGAACAAGGGCAGTATACAACGGTAGTCGGGAATGTACGGTGAGAGGAGGTGTGAGTGAATACTTTAATATTGAGGAAGGAGTGCGACAAGGCTGTGTAATGTCACCGTGGTTGTTCAACGTATACATGGATAAATGTCTTAGACACGCATGTACCGATACAAATGGTGTAATGGTTGGTGACGTAAATGTACGACTTCTGGTGTATGCAGATGACACAGTCTTATTAAGTGACAGTGCGGATGAGCTGCAAACCGATCTGAGGAAGTTTGATATAGTCTGTGAGAGCATGTACCTAAAGGTTAACAAAGATAAGATTGTGGTGTTCAATCGGGAAGGTGGAAAGGAGAGTAGGGTATTTACTCTGCAAGATGAAATTGTGGAGGAAGTGGACGAGCTGGTATATCTCGGTAGAATGTTTACTGCAGATGGTACAATTGAGAGCGAGATTGGACGAAGGGTCAATGCTGGAAGGAAAGTGATTGGAAGTATGTGGACGATAATGAGAAATGAAAGCATGAGCCTAGCTGCCAAACGAGCAATCTATAATGGCGCATTCGTCCCGTCAGTACTGTATGGAAGTGAGACATGAGTTTGTCAAAAAAAGGACGAAAGAAAAATAAATGCCGTGGTTATGAGATTCCTGAGAAGCGCATGTGGTAAAACGAGAAGGGACAAGATGAAAAATGAATGCATAATGATCGAGTGTGGTGAGGAAAAGACGATGATGGATAGATATAAAAGTTGTACATTACGTTGGTATGGTCACATTGAGAGAATGAACAACACAAGATTAACGAAATAAATATATGTGGGTGAGGTTAGGGGAAAGGCCGGGCCTGGTAGACCGCGTAAAACTTGACTGAATGTAGTATATGATAAAAGAAAGAAAGATAAGGAGTTTCAAAAATAAAAGGGCATGTCAGAGACTATGTATGAATCTTGCGGAAGCTAGGGAGGTATGCGGAGATAGGAAAGCATGGAGAAAGATTGTGAATAAAAAATAAATAAGAGGCAGGGATTGTTTTGCCTACCCCGCAAGGGAATGGCGTGAAGGTTAAGTTAAGTTTAAGTTATATCATTTTGATTACAAGCAAATTCGCTATATTAAATGGATCTAACTTTTAAAAACTTAAATCTTAACGGTAAATTTTCAAGTTAATAACCTGATTCCTTATCAAAACTGGTATAAAATACCAAACTATTATTTTAATTGAAAATATCATTAAACTGAATTCGTTCATTGAGGAAGAAAAAGTACAGGAAGGCAAGAGAAGGAGGGTATGAATAAAAGGGATAGGGAAGAAGAGGAGCCGGAAAGGCAAAGAGTATTTAGAGCAGGGAAGACGGTAATAAGATCCACAGATATAAAAAAGACAGAGGAGAATAAAGGTGGTAGCAGCGTAATAGTGCAAAGTGAAAACAGGGAGGAAGAGAAAGAAATGGAAGAAATAAAGGAATTAATTTGTGAGTTGAGGAAGCTGATGGAAGAAAATATGAAGGGAATAAGGAAAGACATCAAAGAAATGAAAGAACAAATGGAAGAAAGAGAAAAGGAATGTAAGGGGAAAACAAGAATTGTTAGAAAGAATAGAAAAAACAGACGAAGAGGAGAAAATAAAAAGGAAGAATAACACTGTAATAAAGGGGTGGAGAAGAAAGGAACCGCATAGCGATGATGGTAGAGAAGCTAAATGTAAGAGCCGAAGTTAGGAAAGTGGTGGTGATAAACAGGGAGAGGGAAAGTGAGATGGTGTTGGCGGAAATGGAGACCTGGGAGTAGAAGCAGAAGATTATGATGGAGAAGAGAAAACTGAGCAACACAGGAATTTGCATAGATCACGACCTAACAAGAGAAGAAAGAGAAGTACTAAAAGAAATACGGAAGAGAGCGACGGAAAGAAGAGCGGAGAGAAAAAAGCTATGGGTAGGATACAGAAAAATGGAGATAGCGGAGTAAGATATGTATGGAACGAGAGAACGAAGGAGCTAAGCAGAGAGGGGGCGAGAGAAGGGACATACAAGGACCAAAAAACTAAAAGAAGAAGAGGAGGAGAAAGGGGAAAAGAGGATGACGAAGCGCCTGGGCAACGGAAAAATGAGTAAAGGAAATGGAAAAGAAAAACAAAGCAAATAATGAGAAAGTAGGGAAAGAACATAGGTAGGGAGGAATGAATTAAAGATAATGTTCTGGAACGTAGCGGGATTAAAGAATAAAAATCAAGATTTTTGGGAGTCTGTCAAAGAGTAGGACGTGGTGGGAATGCAAGAGACATGGATAGAAGATCGGGAGTGGTGGAAAAGGGAAAGGTCAAGTGATTTATCATGGGTGGTACAGTACGCGGAAAGGTATAACAGAAAAGGAAGAGCTAAGGGAAGGGTAATAGTGGGAATAAAGAGAAAATGGTTGGAAAAAGAAGATGAAGAGAAAGTGCGACAAAGAAGAAGGATGGTAGAAAGGAACATACAGTGGGGTAAAGAAAATATAAAAATAGTGACGGTATACAGTAGAAAGATGAAAGAGACAAGGGATAATTCAGAGGTGTTGATGGGAGAGAGAGGAAGGTACGATAATAATAGGAGGGGACTTTAATGCGTGAAGAATGGAGAATACAAGAGAAGAAAGGGACGGGAAAAAGACAGGTAAAAGACAAAATGTTAAATATGGTAGAAAAAGAGCTGTTAGAAGTGTGTAATGAAAGGGGGAAGTGAGAATAAAGTGAGAGGAGAGAGTATACATACATAGGAGCAAGGGGAGAATCAATAATTGACTACATCATAACGAATGCAGAGGCGGAGGGAAAGGCATTGGAAATTATAATGAGAGATGAGAAGAGTAGAGGAATTCTCAAGGAGACATTAAAGGGGCAACAAGAAGGAGGTGGTGGTGGGGAACAGGAAAGTGTGGTCGCTGGCATACGCTGATGACGTAGTGTTAATAGCGAAGGAAGAAAACGAAATGAACGACATGTTAAAAACTATGGACAGATATTTAAAAAGAAAAGATTTGGAAGTCAATGGGAATAAAACCAAGGTAATGGTATTTAGAAATTTGGGAGGAAAAAGGAAAGAGGAGTGGATATGGAGGGAAGACGAGATACAGCAGGTAAAGGAATTCACCTACTTGGGATACACGATCGGACAAGCCAATAAAGTTGGAGAGCATATAAAAGAACGAGTGAGAAAAGGCAATAAATTAATAGGCCAAGTGTGGAGTGTAGGAGAAAGACTGTTCGGAATGGACTTAATGAAAAAGAGATTATTATTTGAAAAACTAATAAAAAGTGTGGTGTTGTACGGGGTGGAAGTGTGGGGGTGGAAGGAGAATAAAGAGATAGAAGGACTGCAACAAAAATACTGGAAATGGGTACTGGGACTGGAAAGGGAATCACTGGGATACATCATCAGAGAGGAGGTGCAAGCAGAAAAAATAAGGGTGGAGGCGGGAAAGAGAGCAATGATGCACGAGGAGGAAATAAGTAGAAGCTCAGAGTGTAAGATATTACAAGAATGCTGGAAGGAAATAAAAGAAGTAAGAATAAAATACAGGCAAGGACCCAGGAAAGAATATTATGAAAGAAATGGACACGCTAAAGAAGAAGTGGAGAGATTAAGAAGGGAAGGTGTGAGCGTGACGCAGGACATAATTAGAAAGGACAGGTATGTCCAAAGGCAGAAAAGATGGATGAAGGTGAAGGAAGGTAAATACAATACAAACTATAGGAAGATCAAGAGAGAAGGGATACCAGGATACTTGAAAGGAGAAGGGAGGAAGGAAAGAAAGAATATGATAGCGAGGTTTAGATGTGGAAATGAAGAAAGAGGGAACACATATTGATGAAGACAGAGTATGTAGGCCATGTGGGGAGGGGATGAAAACGATCAACCATACGATGAAAGAATGCAGGGGGGTAAAGGAAGAGCAGAGGACGGTAAAGGAGATACTGGAGGAAAAAAGGAAGGGGAGGGGACTGGATGGAAGAAACATGGCAAAGAAGAAGACAGTTAAAGGGCGAGGAAGACAGTGTAGATGGAGTGAGGTAAAGAGAGACATTAGAAAGTCAATTGTAAATAGTGAATAGAATTGTAGTAAATGTAAAAAGGGTGCACAGTCCTTTGAAATATTGTAAATAAGCAAATAAAGATATTAAGTAAGTACCAAAACCGACTTCATCCTGAAATACTACCAATACAGAATTACCCCCTTCCGCTTCATCGTATCCACGTAATGATATTTTTAGTTATAGGAGGTTTTACCACGATATCCACATATGGATATTCTCGCTTACACTTTGCTATTACGACCCAACGGCTGGTATTTTCATATAGTTCTTGTTTATTGGCCTGGTAGATGCTTCTTTTCCATACATGGATAACATAAGTATTTGGAAAAAAAATCGACATTGCTCGAGACGTTCAAGGCCAGGTGTCTCGAATAGAGTGGTGGTGGTACAACGGCTATTATTATTTGGTCTAACAAACAAATATAGGCGAATGCACACTGTTCAGTGTTTCTAATATAATGAATTCCGACTCGTACGGGGAAAGCAGTCTTAGTTACAGCGACTCTGGCAGTTACTACTCAAGAAGTGAAAGTGGTTTTTCAACTACGGAAGAAGACGATAATATTCCTGGCGTTCAAATGGACGAATGGACAACAATTGTAGACCCATTTGACGATGAACTTCCCATTCCAATACCAGACTATACATCGGAATTTGACTTCCAACCCGCTATTGATTTCGAGGAATGTAAGGATCCTGCAGCATTTTTTGAATGATTTATATCGGCCACTGTTGTAAATGAACTTTGCAAGTGGACCAATAGAAGAGCCGAGATGTTTTTCCAGGCTAATCCAGAGAGAATAAATCTTTTTTGGTTTAGCGTATAAAGAGGTAGAGAAGGACGAAATGTACGTTTTCTTAGCCTTGTAATTTCTCACAGGTCGGCTAAAATGGCCACAACTCTCCGATTACTGGAGCATTTGTATTCTGGCCCACCAGTATTCCATAAATCAGTAATGAGCCGAAATCGGTTCCTATCAATTATGAAATTTATTAGCTTCTCACCACCTGAAGCTGCCAGACGAAATGCGCCACTTAGTAGATTGGGAGTTTTTATCGCACTTGTGAGAGAAAATTGCCAATTGTTTGTCGATCCCGGGTCAGTAGTCGCCATTGTTGAGCAATTGATTTTATATAAGCGACGACTTGGACTTTCTGCTTATATATCGTCAAGGACATATATAATGTATCGCAAATACCTGGTTCGGATAACCTTGTATTTTCCGAGAAAATCGTAGTGCACCTTAGTCAAAACCTTCTAACTAACAATCGGCAAATTATTGTGGACAATTTCTATACCTCAGTTCGACTTAGTGAATTTTTGTTGACTCAAATAACGTACCTTACTGGAACTATTAGGGTAAACAGAGGTGTTCCTAAGGAGTTGGTACAAGTTCCACTAGACCTTCACCAAGCTTACTTCATTCGAAAAGATATGCTTCTTCTTTTGGTGAGATTCAAAGATACGAAAGATGTTTATCTTATAACTAGTAAACACACGGCTGGTTTTTGTTCTAAAGAAAGGTATAGAATTTTATAACCAGAACATGGAGTCAGTTGATGCAGTTGATCAGGACTTACAGCCATACAGCCCCTTGCGGAAATAGTATACTCGGTCTACCAAAATTGGTTTTCACATTATACACCAAATGCTTTTGAACTCAAAAGTTTTACACCGTCGCGCTCATAATAAAGAAATATCGATGTACAAATATAGCAAACTGTGCTGCCGAGCATTATTACTAGAGTACAGCGAAATATACAGAAAGATGTCAGAGAATTATCAACCTGATACAAAACGCCTGAAGAATGTTCATGTTATGGTTGATTTCTCAAAGGAAGTTGGCAAAATAAGGGCCATTCGGAAAGTATGTGCAATTTGTAAGAGGCGAGGAGTGAGAAAGTTGACTAGAATATGTTGCCTTCTGTGCCCTAAATATCCGGGTTTGTGCTCTTCTGAACATTTTTAGCAATACCACAATAATTAGGACTGCATGCGTGTTCTGTGACTTTTTTATTTTAGTTTCTTTTATGCAAGTAACTTCTCAATAAATACCTCAGTTGTTTCGTTTTCTGTTTTATTATTTCCTATATAAACATTTTCCTAAGGTGCAATCCTAAAAAAATGACATACATTTATACGATCCGCACGTGGATACATTGGTATAGAAAAAAATGTTACGGGAATATAGTGATATCCATATGTGGATACTTTGGTAAATAGTTTTATCTTTAAAAAAAATTGAGCGTATTTTTTTTCAAATAGACAAAACATAACGAAACTTAATCATATTAAACGAGTATGCCTAGAGTAATGATTTTCATTTTAACAAAAAAAGTTGGATTGGTATACATCACCCGAATTCCAAAAGTTGTTTGGAGCGGAAGGGGTTAACTCTCAATGTCAATCATAATTTTGTTACTGAACGAAACAAAAATTGTGTAACTAAAAAATTTTTTTATTCTCCATTGAGGTATCCTATATATTTCTACTAATTTTCGAAATGCTTCAAAATTTTTAAATTGGTAACAAACAACGGTTGAGTTTTAATACGATATTATACTACATTTCAGATATATCTGCACAATTCAAACTGCGGGAAAGTACGTAATCCTTATAAAAGGCCAAACATAGATGCCTAAAATCATACGAACTTTTATACAACGTAGACATTACTTAAAAAATTAAACAACATCAAGTTGCGGTCCCCAAGTACTAGGTACCGTGGTTGTCTAAAAAGTAAAGCGATAGTTTGTTGATTCGAAATTTAAACGTTTACTGATATGAGGTATAGGAGGAATACTCACAAGATAGTATGTTCTATAGTCGGGACACCCTGAGAACAAACGGACGATCGTGCGTGGTTTCATGGATGTTTGGAAGTGCACTGCATTTAGATGTATGCACATCGATAGGTGTCTTTCTCGATAGGATCTAGAAGAAGGTAGAGTGACGGAGTGCAACTGTGAGAAACAGAAACCGTTATCATAACAATAGAATAAGTGATAGTTTTAATGAATCTCATTTGGGTGATTTCAAGAACGTAAACGCTTTAGGAGAAAGCGATCCCTAGATGTAAGAGCAGTACAGGCTGCATTTGTGAATATAAAAACAATAAATGTTTCTAGGCCCTTAAAAGGAGCTTAATTTTGCATCAGTTGCAGATGCCTTGATTATAATATGATTATATCAACGGGGATCTTGCTCAATACAGTAACCGAGCCTTTATTAACGACTGTTTAGTCGTTAATTTATTTAAAGTCTAAATGTGATGTCAAATACAATCAACTATTTATTTCTCCAATAAGTGATATTTTGAGGCTTTTCGGAAATTAACAATGACGTTGTTAGTCGTTTTCCTCCACTAAGGCTTAGGTATAGGCTTAAAGTGAGCTATCATTTGCATAGTTGCAAATGGGATTGTCCCTGGATGATATCGAACTACTGCTGTGAAGGAAGAATTGAACGGATGTCAATACCAATCTCTGTTGGTCTCCTTCATTGATGCTAACGCGACACATGATTCTTTACTACATAGATTACTCGATTGGAGGCGTCCATACACATATTTTTAGAATAGACTCTAAGCTGGAAAGTACAGAAGTACAGCACACTAAATCTGTTAAAAGCCGGTGTCAAGGGCAATAATACAGTTCCCTGTAGAGTTCAGATCAGTTCCAGATTCGTAAGGAGAGTTACTGTGGACGTTTACATATCATTCTGACACTAATAAATGTTTCATGCTCGGGTAAAATCGGCCCATTAGGTATTAAAGTAATGAAAGGGCACACGGTTCTCTGAAGATACCTGGCAATTGTTACACGAAACTGAGAATTTGGTTTCTTAATTAATTGTCACCCTTAACGAAATCAAAATTAGGAATTATACGAAAATATTTACAAAAAAAAATGCGTATCTTTGTATAGGTATATACGTTGGATTTATTTTTTGGTCTTAGTAATTGTTTATTGTATTTCTTTTATTTTTTATTGTCTATCTACACAAAAAGGATGACATTTCATTCTGTTTTTTGTGAGATCTCAATAAAACTATTTTTGACAAAAATAATTGTAATCTTTAGCTAAATGGCATTTCTTAAAGTTCTATTCTGAATCAGTGAGTATTGAGGGATATAACTTCGTGAGGAAGGATCGTCCATCACGTGGTGGTGGTGTGGGCCTGTTTATTAGATCTAAGTTGCATTACAAAATTATGAATAGCTCCGTCATTCACGAATACATGTTAATAACAATTGTGTTAAATAAAATGAAGATAACTATTGACGTATTTATCGATCACCGCACGGAAACGTTCTGCAATTTTTGAATAGTTTTGAAAATGTTATCTCTAATGTGTTGTCACTATCAGATGAAGTAATATGTTTAGGAGATTTTAATATTGATCAATTAACTAGTAATTTGGCGCTTTTACAGTTTACTTTTGTTATAAATGGTTTGGGTTTGAAACAACTCGTCAATGTACCTACTCGCACACCTAAAGCCTCCTTGTTAGATTTAATACTAACAACTAATAATAATTTGACATGTCTTACATTTTGTGGTACAATTGATGTGTCTGAAATATCTGATCATGTAATGGTTTTATGTAAAACCAGTAATCTTGAGAGCATTAGCAAACAAAGTACTTTTGTTAAACGATATAGAGACTTCAGTTGTTTCAATTATAGTGAATTTTACAGCTCTCTTTTTTCTATTCCATGGAAAAATATCTACGATATACATGATATTGACATTATAGTAGACTTTATAAATAGTAATTTAATATATGTTACTGGATATACATGCACCTTTTAAGATTGCTAGGTTTACTAAGCCTCCAGCCCCTTGGTTATCGTCTAATACTAAATTATTGATCTCTCTTAAAAAGAAAGCTATTTCTAAATTCACATTAAATCGATTCAGGTCTGATTGGGAAAATTATAAGCAAATACGTAATTATCACACCGCTGTAACTACGAGAAATGAAAAGAAAGCTTACCTTCTTTACAACGTGAAACATAATTCTAAATCTATTTGGCCAACATTAAAATTACTTAACATTTATAATAAACGAAGAATTACATACCCATTGAACTACAAAATGTGGAGCTGCTAAATAGCGAGTTCAATAAGAATTTTTCAATTTCAGCCACCAAAATGAAACTTCAAGAAATCTTGGACTATTACAGTAGCAATATCCAGGTGTTAAAAATTTGAATTTCAATCTATTTCACAGAGCGACGTGCTCAATATAATTAGTAATATTACTGGTAAAGCAGTTGGCGCTGATGGTATTAGTACTTTTTTTATTAAAACTTGTATGCCACATCTATTAAGTATCATAACTGACGCCATAAATTTAAGTTTAACTAAATCTTTCTTTCCACGAGTTTGGAAGCAGACTAATGTAATCCCTATATCTATAGTTCCATCTCCTACGTCGATAAACGAATTACGACCGATTAGTGTTCTTCCTATGTTTTCTCAAATTCTAGAAAAATGCATGGAGGTACAAATCAAAAAATACCTAACTAATTTTCACATTTTACACACTAATCAGTGTGGTTTCAGACAGAAACACAGTTGTGCAACAACTCTTGAACGTTTTTGATGATGTCATTTTGGCAACTGAGAATAAAAACTTAACTTTACTTGTGCTCGTTGATTACTCTAAAACATTTGACAAAGTTAATCATGATATATTGTTGGCTATGCTGCACTACATTGACTTTGACTCACATGTACATGCTTTTCTACATAAATATCTAAAGAGTTGTGCTCAATAATGAGGTGGCTTCGGGGAGTGTTGTTCTAAGTGGTCTACCGCAAGGTTCTACACTTGGTCCTTTACTTTTCTCAATTTATACATCTGTTATACTAGGAAAATTAATTCATTGTAAGTATCACTTGTATGCCGATGGCACCCCTAATATATCTTTCTTTTAACGTTACTGATGCTAAAACTGCTTATCAATGAGTTAACGCTGATTTAAGGAGTTTACTAGATATATCTTCAAACTTATGTCTGAGTTTAAATCTAAAGTTCCAAGTTATGTTATTCGGAAGAAAGAATGACAGATTAAAAGCTTTAAATGCTATATCAACATCTGCATAGGCAGCTCCAAGCTTGAGCTTGTGAATTGTACCAAAAACCTAGTATTGTACACGGATGTGTGTTTAACTTTTCATCAAACTCATGTAAGTGCCTTCAGCGTGGGTTTCAAATCTTAAAAGAACCTTTGCTAACCGTGAATTTTTTAACACAGACACAAAAAGGCTGTTGTGTAATTCTATAGTGTTGTCTGTTCTTAATTGTTATGTGGTATACAACTCTTGTCTAACTAATTGTGACAAACGTAGAATACAACAGTTGCAGAACTCGTACACTTTCTGAGGCTGGTTGAATATGGAAGATAGACACTGTGCTTTTACGTACTATCGAATTCTAATCTCTAAGTGTCCTCCATATTTGCTTCGTGTCTTAATAATTTTGGAAAATATGTACTTGTAGTCAACTCTTCGTTATACTTGTTTATCAATAGGTTTGATTCCAATAAAGCGACTCACCAAGGCGGTATCCCAGCTATTGTTTTAAGGTTCCCGTAATACTAGTCCCGTCTAAATTCTATTCGATGTGTACGTCTTCTGGAGAATTTCCTCCATCATGAAAGTTATCAAATATTTAAATTATTTCCAAAAGAAGTGACAATACCGATCCCTGCAACTACGGACCAATTGCCATCACCTCCATTTTGTATAAAGTTATAGAAAAAACAATTAATCAGCAACTACAATTTTTCCTTGAACCTTACAAACTCCCTAGTGACAATCAATATAGTTTTAGGTAGAGTCGTTCAACAGATGATCTTGTTTCATATGTGACGCAAGTTTGAAACAATACATAAGAAAGATTCGGTCAAACAGTTGTGGTCGCTTTAGATACTTGAAATGCATTTGACCACCAAGTTTGGCATAAGTGTTTACTTTCCAAATTCACCTCGAATGGGTTAACTGATACGCTCATTAATTTAGTTTCCAATTTTCTTGATAAAAAACGAATACGTATCGTAGTTGATGGCTGTTCTTCAAGAGTATTTGGCACTAACGTGCGTACACCACAGGGATCAGTGATAGCTATGATCTCATTTTTCAGCAAGTACCCCTATCCATTGCTTTGAAGACAACAGCACTCTTCATTGTAGTTCATCTCAGTCTATCAAGATATTAAAGCTGAAATGGACATTTCAATCAAAAGACACATTCAACGCATCCTTGAATGAGAAAATAATGATCTAGTTAAGTGTAATGCTAATAAAACTCAGCGTTGCCTTGAGCCCACTAAAAAAAGGTCCATTATTTCTTGTAAGAAGGAATAGGTCAGATCTTAGGTTTTCAGACTTTTTTGTTATGTTAGGAATGGCTAAGTCCCAATTGCAACCTTATTTAGTATATAGTTCTGATCTCTATGCATAGAAGGATAGTTTGAATGATTTTTTTGTACTATCCGTATTATAATGGTTATTGTGCTGTTGAATTACATGCTTTGATATCATCTCGGGTCATTCTCGCTAAGGATACTCGGTTTGCTCACTCGCATCATCAATATGCAGTACAAATTTAAATTTATCGTATCTAACGGGCGAAATCCACATTCTACACGGTTTCTGAATTCTGGAATGATCTTTTTGGTTCTTGTTTTCCTCTCAGCATGACATGAAAAAAATTAAGGTAGCTCTTGATACGCATGAGTTGAGTGTCGCAATTCTCTGTGGGACTTTCTATGTGTTCCTACGTGCTTTATTTAGCACGTTAGGCCAAGCTTAGTCTGTTCAGGGCCACAATTATTAAAAAACAAAGAATGTAGTAGAACTCGCTAGTGCCTGCGTGAGTCAAGGTAGCATTTAACGTCGATGTAATGAAAAAGTATCATTACCGTATCACTCATGATTTAGTATTAATATATCGTTGAAAGTACATTTACCTATATGCACTAGCCCCTCTGTTAAAATTTTTATGATATTGTTTTTTACTTAATTATAAAACTTGAACATATCATGTTGATGCCCCGCAAATTTCTCCACAATGTAAAATTAACTAAAAATATCTTAACCATGTTCAGGAAGGTGTGTTACTGGCTTTCTCTTTAGATATAAAAAAGAATACGTCTTTTAAAATGGTTTTCTTAATTCCTTTTATGTTTTGTAACTCTATATAATGCAGTTGACGCTTAATTAAAAATAGCTATTGTATCACGTTATGTTAAATCATGCAAAATCTACCATTAATTGTGTAATATTCAAAATTGTCGTTTAATAAGGAACAATTTGGGTAACAGCGGTTCCGTTAAACCTCTTTTTTTTCAGGAATTATAAAATCAGATGTTTAAATGTAGTTCGTATGTTAAGTTCAATGAATCAAATGAAAAATAAAGTTAGTTGTTTTTTGTACTAAATGACACTATAAATAAACAAAACTCTTTAAAATGTAAACGAAACATGTTAATATAGCTAGTGAATATCTACTTATCTCCTCCTTACTACTTGATATCTAAATATTGTTTTAGATGGAAACGGGCTGTGCACTGGAGAAGAATCAAATTATTGGACAAATAGTAGTCCACGCTCAGATACACCATCTCCAAGCATCGTAGTTGGAAGAAATCCATATCAATCGTATCCCAGTCTTACGTTTACACCTGGAGAAGTCTGTCAGTCCCAATATCGCACAGGTGATAATTCTTTACCATTTTCCACAATATATTTTTATTGTATTTTAGGTTGTAATTTGAATTCGGTGCATTCAGAAAATGATTCTATAAGACAGATTACCACAGTACCATTTGTACGTGTTGTAAAAAGACGAACAACCGCTAACAAAAAAGAAAGACGCCGAACCCAATCAATAAACAATGCGTATGCCGATTTACGAGATTGCATTCCTAATGTTCCTGCAGATACAAAATTATCAAAAGTAAATGTAGAACTTAAATAGCTTAAGACTAATTCATTATTTTTAGATTAAAACTTTAAGGTTGGCGACTTCCTACATTTCATATTTAACGGCAGTTTTAGAAAATGATGAACCTGCTGGTGGATTTAAGGTAGAATTAAATACTAGCAACAGAAGATCGTCTTGTAATCCCACACATCCCAGTGATTGTTCAGGGGTTATTGCAGAGTGTGATGTTTCTGTAAGTACATATTATTCCAGAACTCTATAATTGTTATTTATTTCTCGATTGTAATTGCATTACATTGATACGCTTCACGTGCTACCCTTTTTAATACCCATTTATCGAATTAAGTAATCTATTTAGGGTTTCAAAATTACTTTATGGTTAAGGGTGGTGATTGTAACTGTCACGTTGAATGCAAAAGCTCATCTTCGCAATAACTTTATTCAAATCGCAGTATTATAATTTATCATCAGTAATAAAGTCATTAGATAGTTATTACTGTACTCGAAAAGGTTTATGTTTATCATAAAGCATAAAACGTAGATCATGTTTATAATAGAGAAATTAATGTTTTTGTTTTGTTTTATTGCAAACTTTCAAATCTTTGCATGTAGCTGCTTTATTTCTGTCTAAATGTATGTTTTATACTTAAACAGGAAGAAATAGGAAATAACTCTAGAAGAGCAAAAGGACGCACAGGTTGGCCACAGCACGTGTGGGCTCTGGAATTGAAACAGGAACAAACTCTTTAACGGGATGTAAATACGGTTTACAACCTGGAAGAATATCTTTGTAGGCGTTTCATTTGTAGATATTTCCTCAAAATGTATATAATATGTCTATTTTAAGTTTATGTTAAACACATGGCCCTATAATGTATACATTTCACCTCACCTTTGGGTTATGTATATACTTTAATGTAGTAGTTTATTTGTTCGATTAGGTGTTATTCGTTGATATATGTCACGTGAATTTTCTGCCATATTTGTTATAAAAATAAGTTACTCAAACTGTTATTTTGTTTATAAGTTTACTATCTTTACTTTAAATGTTTTTCCATAATAAACGTATTTATATAGGGTTTTAATTATTATTCTAAAACAATCGTAATCAGATCTACAACGCCCCTCATTGATTTCATCAAACATATATTATCACAATGTGTCTAAATTGTATGTTATTACATCTTATCAAGCACATTTGTACAGTTGCAAAAAAAATAAATATTCGCTTAAAACATATACTGTTAATTTTAACACAGATTATTTATTTATTCCTAATAAATAACATTATTTAATATTTTTGTGTATCCATGGTAAGAAATGTTGTATTCTAGTATATACACCTGGATATTGTCCTTTACCACACCCAATTCCCCACGATACAATGCCCACTTGTACCCATTTTCCATTATTCACCATAAGAGGCCCGCCACTGTCACCCTAAAACAAAAATGAAATATTACCCTGAAGATATATTTTTTATTTATATCACTTACACTACAAGAGTCTCTATTTGCTTGTCCAGCGCAAAGCATGTGTTCAGCAATTCCTCCAGGTGCTGCCGGACCATACTTCATTCGACAATCCTGATTACTCCAAATAGGAATGCTTACTTCTTGTAAAACGGAGGGTTGTGGACCACCTATTTTCAAATTTAATAATTATTATTCATAATACTAAATTAGTTCCAAAAGCAATTAAGACTGATATTACTTCATCTAATATTGAAACTTTTACAAATCATTTAAAACAATAGTTAAGTTTTGACGTGGAGCAAACTGTACTAAAGTTATATTCTGAAAATATAATCAGTCCAATTATATGACACTAAATACTATTTCGTATTTAGATCAGTCGGATATTCATTGTGTCCAGTTTTACGAAATACACCCCTAAAATAGTTAAGCTGTTCATAACAATATCAAATTACTTCTAGTGCTTTAAAAGTTTACACCGATATAAACCATGGCCGTTTGTAACTTTTCAAAATGTGTTATAGCTGTATAAAACAAATTCCTACCTCTGTATACTAAAATTAATAACAGAATGCATAAATAAGCTTTCTCGTAGAACCGTAACTTATACTAAAAATTTTCTTGCGGCAGAATAATAACGATAACTTTGCCAGATTATAGTAATTTTATTATTTACTTACAGTCAATTCTGTTGCTTCAAATTATATATAATAATACAGTTATACAGAGTAAACGAAGACAACAGTTAAATTTACAATTGTAAATTATCTAAACGGTAATAAGTTTAACTGTATTCCAGAAATGAAATAAGGAAACAAGGTATATAAGTACTTTTAAGTATCCATGATATAAAACTGAAACTTAAATTTTAAAAATATATATTTTCTACTACGCTGGAATGGCTGAACCGATCAAAATGACAATGTTATAATTGTTAATCTGTATTTTGATTAATAGATGCTAATAACAGTTTTGGTAAGACTGGTTCAAGTTGTTTTTAACTGTAACAGTTTTCATAAAAGTAGGTAATGTCATTAGATCTAACAATAATCTAATATCGCTAGAACATGTCTTCCTTAGCGGTGTCTGACTACAACTCCCAATGACCACAACGCCTCACTTGAAATGTTGACCATAACCCCCAATGCTAGGCTTCACGCCAAGCATGACCACAACCCCCCAAATTTGATGTTGATTACAACTTTCAACTTGAGCGCAATCCCCAACTCTGGTTTTATTTACTACGCCCTTTATTTATAAGTGGTTTACGACTATGTATTTGACCACAACGACGAAGTCGACCACAACCCCTAATTTTAAGATTAACCGCAACGCCCAGTTCAACCATAACTATCAATTCTAAACCTAGTATCTATTATCATAGTTATTTTATATCTGCAAAAATGATATTAGGCTTTGTAAAAAACCTACCGTTATAAAGGTAAACCATCTTTACAAATATTTTTTTTACGTAAACATGAATGACATTCTAAGCCTAGTATCTTGAAATACCCGCAGTTAAAGGTAAAAAACTAAATTCTTAAGAATTTCATAGTTATGTAATTAATGACATTTTGAGTCTAGCGCTCTGTCAAAAGGATTTCAAAAATGAAGGGCCATTTCAGGTTCCGACTAAAAAGGACTAGCTTTCAAGGTGCTGCACAAATTTCAAGCTGCTACATCATTGAATAGAAGCTATTATTATGTTTAGCATAGTTATTGTTATACTATATATGAAACTTAGAGTATACTTTCATAATTTTCAGAATAATGAAAAAACAGTGCCAAAGTTTCCACAACACAGAGATCTACACATTCACGTGCTTAAACATAAAAAACCTAAAGACGACCACCTGACTAGAAAAATCTAGCAAATCATCGCAATGCTCGAAAGATTCCAGATTTTGGTTAATAAGTATGGCCCTCAACGTGCCTAACGTGCTAAAGACTCAGGGATACTTAGGAAGATGTATAAGAGGATGTTGAACCTCCAAGAGATGCCTACGAACGACTACATTAAATTTGTTGGTACCATAAGTGAGGGAAAAACAGGAACGAGGATAATCATTCTACAGTTTAGAAGCTGTGTAGAACAATATGGATTGTGCCAGTTTGGTACGACAAGATAAAATTTGTACTTCGTATTGTGAATGAGCAATTATCCCTACAAAATGTGGCCCCAGATGGTATTAAAAAATGTAATTCAGCAGCACAATAACCATTATGATACCTATAATACTAAGAAAGAATGGAAATTATTCTTCTATACTGAAGGGAGCGCATGTCAGAAGTTAAGGATGGGTCATTTATAAGCCCAATCGCTCTTATTTAAATACCGTCAACGATATCGATATCGTATTTTGGAGCATCAACCCAGAGGTGAGAATCGTATTCTAGATGAGGTCGAATTATGGCCTTGTATAGCAACGGTGGACAAAAGACAATAATGAATTTTGTTAGGATTAAATTTCACTAAATGATTACTTCCCTATTCAAGGATACATTGAAGGTTTCTGTTTATTGAAATGGACTACAATGAAGAGTGCTGTCATCTGCACAGCATTGGATCGGGTTAGTTGTTGAAGAAATAAGACCATTTAAGTATAGCAGTGTATCATGTAGTAGTTGACTGATCTCTAGGCACTCATTTTGAAAAGAATCCATGAACTACGACACGCATTCGTTTTGTATTAAGAAACCTGGAAACCCAATCAATGAAGGTATTAGTTAACCCAAACGAGATGAGTTTGGCAAGCATGCAACTTTAGTAAAATGTATTTGAAATAACTAAAGCAACTACAACTGTTCCACTGGATCTTTCTAATAAATTGTTCCACATTTGAAAAAATGAACAAAAATCATCTGTTGAACGAATCTTTCTAAAGGAAGGAATTTGTTAGATTCAAGGAACGAAAGTAGTTGCTTATTAATGGCTTTTTCATAGCTAGAGAAAATGGAAGTGATGGTAATTAGAGAGAGAGGGAGAACGGCCTTTTCGCTTGTTTTACAAATAGCTTGAATAAAGGAAATTCCATCAAAAACATAGATATTAAGTAGCTTATAGAAAAGATTGGTACCAATTTGAGGGAACATTTCTTTAACACTTAAGGCTGAGATACCGTCTGGGTCATTCGCCTTGAAATAAGGCCTACTAATGATTGATTCTAGCAGCCTGATCAAAAATTAATTGGTTCCTTAGCGTATGAAGCATAGTTGACTAGTGGTACATTTTTCCCCGAATCATTAAAACACGAGCTTGATGCAAATAAAACCTCAAAACAAATTGCTTTATTTAGAGTCAGTTACTACAGATCCATCAGAAGACGTCCTTGGGGGAAACAAAGATAACCAAAGTTTTTTCAGATGGCTTTAGCTAAAGACCAATATTTACGGCAACCCAAAAGAACATGTAGCACATTCGTCATTTGTACAACTTTTTAGCTTTAATGATAACACTTTTCTAGGTACTTCTAGCACCAACATAGTTTATGTGACTCTCCACCATATCATTGGATTTTCATTTGGCATAAGATTTATTTTTCAAACATATTACATCCGTACAAGCTCCTATTCAGCTACGCTTGAGAAATAAGATGACCTGGACGATAATTTTTGGGAATGTATAACTCATTGCCCATGAGGATGACTTCAGATACTGAAATAGCAATGTCCGCAGAAAAGGACGACGCAATGCTATACTCACGTCATGAGAAAATTGCAGAAGTCTCGTAGATTACTCCCTTTAGGTGATTTAAAACACTACAAGTTTCTACCAGTGTCAGATAGGCCTACTAATGTTTTAAAAACAAGTAGGTTTAATGTAAAGCAGAGGTCTATAATATATACAGTACGATTAGGGTTATCAAGAAATTTAGTGGGTTAGGAAATCAAAGTGAGATCACGTAAAATAGTAAACGCTACTGCACTGTGACCAGTCCGATTAGTGGTAGATGAAAATTAAAGCCAATTAGAATTATGAACATTAAAATCTTCCATAGTTGAGAAATCGCAACATGGAAACTGACACGGAGGATAGTCAACTCTCAAAATAAAGTAATCAAAGAAGTTACTGGCATTGAGAAACCTATATATGATTTCACTAATTTAAGACCAGAGTGTATGAACCAAATCACGTCGAGTTCTTGACAAAAAGAAAACCTTTTGTAAGCGTTGTTGTCCCTGAAAAAGGAACACCATTCTTTATATCGAACTGATATAACCCTAACGAGTGAAGATTGTATTGTAAAACTTGAAATTCGTATGAATCCGAATTTCCAGAGGAAACTTGTGTTTCAGATAGAAACCAAATTTCAGGTTCTAATTGTTCAAGGTGTTGGTCGACATCATCAAGCTTAGACCTGATAGCGAAATTTTTTCCCTAGAAACCACAACCATATCTTTGATTATTGTGGACTCTTAGTCCGATACGAGGATTACAGTGAAGGCACGAAAAAACATATGATGAAAATGAATTAAGGTCGAAGAAAAGCTTAGAAAATCAAAGAACCAATATTACGCGCTCCGTAGTAAGAGTGGTGGTAGCGTCCCGGCTGGTATGGAGTACACTTCACCTTAAAAATTGGCTAGGTTATATCCCAGACTCTACTAGCAGTAGTGATCCAGTCGAATACTTCAATAAATTTGTTGATAGAGATCGTAAACACTGTGCAACAATCAAAATTGTATGTTGTTCAGAAGAATTCAACTGAATCATTTTAGGTGACTGTGATTTAATTGGAACAGTTTATTTGGACAGCGTTCTATACGCCGCTAATCTGTGTGCTATACACAAGTCTATGCTGGTCTTTCCTATTCTAGTTCAGTGTGTTTCTGAAGTAATCAGTAGAGATAGTTAGAAAGAAACAAAATTAATTTGTATATGAATAGCAATTCGACAGTTGCTGATGATACCCACGAAAGTATAATCTTTTCAAAGTAATGTCACTAATAAACAACTTGTTGCAATGTTCAATGTGCTACCAATTCACCATATGTTGTAAGCAGTTCCCTTCAGAGACATGATAAGCCTGAAGCAGTACACGCTAAAAAACCATACATATGGGGTTACAAAATTTATGTGATGTGCAATTTATAATTTATATTTATAATTTATAATTTTGAGGTGTACAGTGATAAATGTGAGCCTTTTCTATAAATTAAAATGTGGGGTTGCTCGTTTCCCAAATTATTTCCAAAGAAGTAAACCGTTGTATGTTGATCGTTGATTCACAACAAACGTGTCCAGTGGTTTAACAAACGACCAGTGGTCTTTGCTTCTACATTTTATGCTACAGAACCTTTGAGCAAGATCAAACTCTGGAACAAAAAATCAAAAGGAAAGAATGATGTTGACTACCTTTCTATGACAGCATATTCTAACAAATTTTGATTTCCTGGATTTACTAATAACATTGTACAGAATCACTATCAAATGCTCTCATCCATTATTTTTTACTTCCAGGATATGATAGTGGAGACATTCTAGATTTTGTATGGAAAAGACTACAATTCTTTTGGTGTGTCCCGAAGGAAACGTATATAGCTAATGCGATGGGGCAAAAAGAATAAAGACTTGGAACTCGTCAAGTATAGACGTAGAATTATCTACGAAGAAGAAGACATGACATGAAAAGGGAAACCCCCTCAAATGTGTGTAAAACATGCAGTGTTCATCTTTGTAAGAAAAAGGAACTATTGGATGATTTTCACAAAAAGTGAGTGGTGAAAAGTTGGTGGATGCCTAATGTTACAAAGTTTTAGTTTTGTAAATAACATTGAATTTTTGTTTTGAAAGCCAAAAGGGGGGTTTCATATTATTTTTAAGAAGATTTTTTAGTAAAACAGATTTTTTATTAGAAAAAGGAATGAATAAAATACGTGTTTAAAAACTTTTTGGGGTTTATTAGAATTTTGGTAATTATTACAAAAGAGGTGATTTCTTCTTTTAATTGTTTTGATAATTATTGTTCTGAAACGTTTTCATAATATTTTTAATTTGTTTTGGCCTAAATATGAGATCAGAAATTTGTGAACATTTATCTATAATATTATGAATTATATTAATTTTAGTAGGCGATCCCATTACGCACCCTCAAAACCAAAATTCAATGTTATTTACAAAACTAAAATCAAAAACGCCAAATGAGCAAAAAAACAAATACCATTTGCAAAATTCCTTGTAACAACTGCAGTAAAATTTATATTGGAACTTATTTACAACCGTTAAAGAGTAGGCTAACCCAATATACATCTGACGTGAAATTAAAACCTAAAAGTACCGCTTTGACTATACACTCAATTGAAAACAAACATTCATATAATTATGATAAAACAGAACATAGACAAACAATTATGAAAAAAGGTTACTTTTAGAAATGATATACATAACGATTAATAGTAATATTGCATGTAACAGTAAACAAGCTTTAGATAATTTTCCTACAATTTATAACTCCTTTTTCTAAAATTCATAGTAGGATTATTTTTAATTAATCTTAGACACCGATGAAGTTAACAAACGTTAACGACATATTTATAAAGATTAATAAAAAATATGTTTTTAATCATGGTTTAATTTGTCTTACACCAACAAAATATTAATAATTATATATATATATATATATATATATATATATATATATATATGATTATATATTAGCCCTTTCTACGAAGTGAAATTAAAGAGCTCCTTTTGAGACTACTTCTATTTTTTTATTAGTGGTAAGTTGTCATTGTTATACATAAGGTTCTTTCATAGTGTTTTCTCTTTACACATCATAATTGCTACAACATGCGGCTATTTAGTTAAATGCTGAGGATGTAGTTTTCTCATCTAAACTCTGCTACTTTCCGTCCTATCGTCATTCACACCAATGCATGCACAATACATGTATGAATTGTGCAAATCTATGACTCTAGCTGAAGAAGAAGAAAGATCTAGATTCACTACCTTGCTCGAATGGAGCTTAAAAGCTCAGATAGTCCCCTTTTCTTGGGGTTCTCTTTTTTACGGCACGTTAAGCGCTGACGTTGGATTAGAACAAATAGTTATCAGTATTTACCATCACTTAGAAACGTAGGAAAAATGTTAAAACTGGTTGCGTTAAACCTATATATAGATACCGAAATTGGAACCGTTACTAGTCCATTGCCCCTACTGTAAACAAGTGTGGTCAAAGAGTAAATGTATATACCGCTAAAATACATTAAGTAAAAAAACATTGTTCTGTTATAATCAACCACGCATATCGTAGAAAAATTCATAAATGGTTATTGACTCAACAGGTGTGGGTATTCACAATTTAGTAGTCATCAAAGTGGAATCTAATTATACTTAAAAATGAATCATGTTATACCTAATTTGAATGATAGAAAACAAAACAAGCAACCCATATTCTAGATTGGTCATTGGTCATCTAATGGGAGTAATTGTTTTTTTTTAAATATTGAACATGGCAGTGGATGTCTTCATTAAGGGAAGTAATGAAGATCTAGCTACAAACTACAGCATTTTCTAAAATTCAACTGTAAGAAAGATATTTTTATCATATAATTACCATTACACTTATGGATGCTTTAGTATAATTAAAGAAAGATTAATTAAATCAGTTTTCACCCTTAGCCACTTCCACATTGAAAAGATGGGCAAGAGCAGCACTGCAATAAACACTATGTCCAAATAACAGTAACTATTCAAACTATGTAATACCCCACTACCTTAACTGTCCAATACAATCACCCTTTCAATATATTTATCTTAAGCTTTTCTTCTACTTAGTCAATGTATCATTTTTTGTAGTTACGTTTCCTCCTCTTAATCGTCAGAATTTAAAGAATATCTTTGAATTCCCATAATTCTATATTTATCGTAGACCTACTCATAAATTTAGATATCTTTACTAAAAAATAATATAAGCATAATGTCTAACCAACGTTATTAGCGCATTGATTACACTTTATGGTGCTAGTGTTTATGCTGACCAGTTTCATTATTCATTACTCCACTAATAAAAAAATACATGTATTAAATAATCGATTAATCGAAGAATAGGTAATTGATTACCTAATCGGTAAGTTTTCTCAGCGCTACAGTTTTAATCGCTTTTAGACAAACCAATAAAAAAAACACATACACGAGGATTTAATTGCAAACAGTTTCATCATTAACCGCACTGCTTGACAAATATATCGACTAATCAATCAAATTGATAAATTTTTCTCCATTAATCGATTTTTTACTCGATTCTTTGATTAATCAAACTACATTAATTGAATAACCATATTGTTTAATATTTTTAAACTCTAAGCGGTTTTGTGAATCATAATACCATATAAAAGTATACTTCACTGGTAGTGTTAAAAAGCGTTGGGGGCAAGATATCGATTCTAATAGATTAATCGGCTTTGGACAAATTTTTCTGTTAATCTGAATGAAGTTTTTTCAGAGGATTTTCCTCAGCGAATGCTGGGTAGTATGTTCCCACTCAAAACCCTAATTCCGTTGCTTCCGATCCTACCCTGACAGTACCTGTCCTTAAATCCATCATACTGAATGTATATATGTTGGGAATCCATGATTGGGGCTGAAGGAGCTTGGAACTCTCCCCTGGGAAGGGAATGTAACACATTGTCTTTTCCTTTCCTATCTTACTGAAACACCAAATAAAATATCTCGAATATGAAGTAAATTCAATAAATGAGAGACAATGAAAGAAATAGCACTGAAAGTGGTCCGCAGCAAAAATAATATGAAAACTGTAAAAACATCACTCGTGAATTATACTCAGAAAATGATGCACAGGTACCTAAAAAATTTGCTATTTGTCGAGATAGTAACGATGGACATTTTTGAAATCAAGACAGTCATTAATTTTTGGTATAAAAAAAATTATTGGCGAGAGTGTGTTGTTTAATTGGCATTTTAGAGATCACTGAAAACAATATTTGTCAAGAGGTATCCATTTTCATTTATGCACTTCTGAAGTCACTCGTTGAAGTTGGTAATTTTTTAAAAAGCTTTATCGATTTGAGCGGCTTTCACGAGAATAGCCCCTTCACATCATTTAATGTACGCAAATGATGCACGTATACACGTGTATTCAGGAAACCCCATAGAAATAATCGCACATGGTTGCCATGTGGCGAGGAGGAAATCAGCGTCACCAAAGTTATCAATGACGCTCTGGTTGAGTATTCATTTACTTCACCGAAACCAAACACGTTGTAGCGATGTAATCTCAGTTACATTATCTTTAAAAAAATATGCACCGATAATGCCAGCTTTGACAACAACGCCTCCACACAGTTGCTTTTGCGCTGTGCAGCGGTCTTTCGTGCATTTTTCTGAAATTATTAGAAACCTAATAAAGAGAATTCTGCTGATTCAGAACGTCATTGAGATAAAATGAGTTTCATCACTCATTAACAAAACGAAGTTCCCTGGTTTCAATTCTTAGACAACAACCAAATTATAATGATCAAAATTCGAGTCTGGATAGAAATACTCCTTACCGAAGGATTATTGACGCAACGCACTGCAGCTTATTTCCGAGCACCTTCCACGTTTTCTGGATTTATACCTTGCATAAGGCTTCCCTACGAATTTTTTATTCATTATTGTAGGTTATGTAAGCAATGAATCGTTCCAATGTAAGAACATGTTACAAGCGGAAACGTTCTAATTTCGGTGACGAAACTTACACTGAACTACCGTGACCGACTTATAATTGTTTAAAACACTATAGTTCGCAAAAACGAGTGGTTATAAGGCCCTCTCAAATGTTGTAGGACCTATGGCTATTGAAAGACAAATGCTTACAATGGCAGATGTTGTTTCCACACTTGATTTTCCCAAACCCTAATTCAATAAAAAGATATTGCTGTCAATTAATTTTCTTTAAAATAAAGAATGAACGGTTTTGTGGGTATTTCAAAAATTTCAAAATTTCCCATTGCATCACCTTGTACTTACGAGCAAGTTACTTGCCTCTTAAACTCTAATTTTTATGAAGTTTTGTGTGAAGAAATTAACACAAAGATCCCCACTAGCTACAAATGTTTCAAAGATTTAAAAAAAACGAACATGAACAAAAAGAACAGCAGTGACGTGGTTTTCCCAGAAAAGAATATTCACAGTAAATACATTTTACAAAAGTCTAACGAATACCTTTAAACAACATTACTCCTCCATATCATTAAAGTACTCACTACCCTTAATGCTACAAACGATGAAAATACCGTTAAAATTAATGTATACGGACTAGCAAATAAAATTGATAAAGTTACTTTCTTTTGTTATATCTGTCTATAAGTCAAGACTGTAACATTATTTAATTCGCTTTAGAAATTTATGACTACTGTTACGCGTTGGTGCTAGGGGTATGTGAGCGTACAGCATGGTCTCCGAGTGGCCGTAGTACGAGCAAATATTTGCTGCCTTGCAACGTAGTCTCTTGTGTCTTGGGATCCTAGCTTGCATAGAATTACGTTAGACAAGTGTGGGGTAACCGGAAATGAGGACGCGGTTGTGCCCAGTAGGCTAATACATGCCAACACAGACCGGTAGTATCACGATACCGGAAATGCTCTATCGACCGAGTTGGCACCGTTGTTGACGACCGCATGACACGGAATGGAGAGTTGGGACGTGAAATGGTAGAGGTATGTATGGGAAAGAATATAAAATTACCATTTTAATAACTAATAAATGAGAGACAGCGATATATTTATTGTGCATCAGAGACAAAGCGCAAAGGAAAGGGTGTTGTAAACATAGATGATGATATTCTGGCGCTATGGTCAAGGGTTGAAACGAAAATGTATGGTGCAAAGGGGGTTGGAGTAATTATAAGTGAAACTGCGAAAAGGTGTGATAAACAGTATGCATTGGTATCCTCATGAGACTGTGGGAATTTCTGAAAAATGTGTAGTTGAATGTATGTCAGCCCATTGAAAGGGTAAATTTATTAAGAGATTTGAATAAATGAGTGAGTGTACAGAAAGAACATACGGATCGCGTTCTACGAAAGTTTGGGGATTCAAGAGTAAACAAGAATGGTGAACGCCTGGTGAATGTTTATGTACAAAGAAATCTGTCTATCTAAAGCATAGTTTAAATATAAAAATGTTCATATGTATACATGGCAAAGAGATGAATCTAAAAGATTAATCTGATCGTTTATGATGGAACAAATCACTGTTTGGTTTTATCTATAGTGTGCTTACAACAAAAATGGACATTGAGAAAAAGCTTGAACGTAGTGTGAATATCCAGAATTCAAATAGAAAAGATTTTAGCTGACGATGTGAGAATGAGGTATGCAGAAGCATAGAGATTTGAGTGTGAATAAAATGATCTAGAACGAACAAATTAAGAACAGTCACATTAAAAGTGCATGCTTGAAAGACTGTTGTCAATTTTGCTGCACAGATATGTGGAGGAGCGAATGTAGAAAAGCAGAAAAGAGTGCTTGGTGTAGTAAAAATATAAAAAAAGATGCGTACATTTTAGAGTGCTGCAAAAAATGAAAAGAAAAAAGGGACTTATAATTAAGTACACAGATTGAGAAAGATAGAAGCGAACGAGATAATGAAAGTGAGTAAAAGGATTGAGCACTACAGAATCTGGGAACAGCTATACGGATATTAAAGAAAATAAAAAGTGGCTAAAATATTCAAAACGTGGTGTAAAGCTGGACACAATTAGATTGCTGAATTGTCTGAACGATATATTTTTGGATCAGTACGGAAGTGAGAATTAGCTGACTGGGGGGTTAAACAAGGAGAACGTGGTGAAAATAAGGAATGAAACCGAAGACAATATTGAGTTCACAATGAGATAAAGAAAGCTGTACTAGGTTACTGATGGAATTCCATACGTATGTATTAAGCGTGGAAAAATCCCGATCAATTGAAAAAGTGCTATTATTCTGCCGCTGTATTCCGAGAAACTAGAGGGATAATTCCGTTGAGTGAAAGAGTTTTGATTGATGTAGTATGTGTAATAACAAAGTAAGATTTGGGATGTTCAAGGTGGCTTTACGCCCGATTCTTGCTATCAGCTAATTAAAAAGTGTTTAAATGTGAAGTAGCTATACTGTGCATTTATAGGCTCGAAGAAAGCGTATGACCGAGTGGATAGAGAGAAACTCTGGTCCGTTTTAGGTAAGTATGGGTTGAGTAAATGTCTAGTGAATGGAATAAGAGCGGTATAATACGGTAGACGGGCATGTGTTAGGGTGAGAGGTGGCTTGAATAAATACTTCAAAATAGATCAAGAAGTTATACAATTCTGCGTGGTATCACCGTGGCTGTTTAATGTATTCATGGATAAAGGTGTTATGAAATTATGTACTAATGCAACTGATTTAATGCTGATGACACAGTTACACTATGCGAAAACACTAGGAAACAGCAAACAATGTAGAGCAAACTTGATGAAGTCTGTGAGAGTATGGATCTAAAGGTAAACGTGGTCGAAACGAAAGTGGTAGTGTTTAATCTTGAATATGAAAAAGAGGATATCGTGTTTACCCTGAATTGTAGAATGTAGAACATGTTGATGAGTTTGTATTCGGGTAGAACATACACAGCAAATGGTATAATGAATGGTGAAATTAAGCGGAGTGTTAATGCAGGAAGGAAGGTGATTAGCAGTGTATGGACCGTAATTAAACATGAGAGTATAAGTATAGCTGCGAAACGAGCGATATACAATATTGTGCTTGTCCTATTAATACTATATGGAAGAGAGACTTGTGTATGTCAGAAAAACCACGAAGGTGAAATAAATGCTGTGTGCATAAGTCTTTTGCTGCGCGTATGTGGTAAAACGAGAATGGATAGAGTGATGAATGAGTGAATAATGATTCAGTGTGGCGTGGAAGAGGCGATGGTCGATTTGTATGAAAAAATACGTTTTGATGATCTTGTCACATTGAAAGAATGAACGAGGAACGATTAACGAAACAGATATATGTAGATATAGTTAGGTATAACAGCGGTCGTGAGAGATCTCAAAAGTGGTGGTTAAATATAGTACAAAGCTCGATTCATAAAAACAAAAAGAGGACAATATGAAAACAAATTTCTGGTGATAAATAAATATAAAACCAAAACACGACAACAACGATATATATATATATATATATATATATATATATATATATTACGTGCTGAGCTGCGATGGCGTAACGCAAACGTAGCATGGGCACTTTTTTGTTCATATATTTTAGAAGCATGTTCCATACCTCATCTGCGAAAAAAATATTAAAACATTCAACAGCTTCTGTGCGGTACAGCACACACTGGTGATTGGCAGTGTATGGACAGTAATTAAGCATGACACTTTGAGCATAGCTGCGAAACGAGCGATTTACAAAAGTGTGCTTGTCCTGTTAGTACTGCATGGAAGAGAGACTTGTCTATGTCAGAAAAACCACCAAGGTAAAATAAATCCTGTGTGCATGAGTTCGTTGCTGATCGTATGTGGTGAAACGTGAATGGATAGAGTGATGAATGAGCAAATAATGATTAAGTGTAGCGTGGAAAAGGCGATGGTTGATTTGAATGAAAAAAAATACGTTTCAATCATTTGGTCATATTGAAAAAATGAACGAGGAATGATTGACGAAACAGGTATATGTAGGTAAAGCTGTGTTTAAATATAGTACAAAGCACGAATAATGAAAACAAGAATAGGGCAACAAAAAAAGCCTGTATATATATATATATATATATATATATATATATATATATATCTGTGTGTGTGGGTGTGTGTGTGTAGGTGCGTGCGTGCATGTGTGTGTGTGTGAGTGTGTGTGTGTGTGTGTGTGTGTGTGTGTGTGTGTGTGTGTGTGTGTGTGTGTGTGTGTGTGTGTGTGTGTGTGTGTGTGTGTGTGTGTGTGTGTGTGTGTGTGTGTGTGTGTGTGTGTGTGTGTGTGTGTGTGTGTGTATACAATTCTGAACCGGTAATATTAAAACATGTGGCTTTGTGCTAAGCTGCGATGGCGTAAAGCAAACGTAGCTTTAAAACATTCAATAGCACAATCACTGGTAGGGTCGGGGTAGATATGCATCGTGAAACTTTATGTAATCTTCCATAATTATTGTACAACTCTGAGTGAACAACTACCTACTATTTCCTCTCCTTGAAAATTAGTCAAGTTAACAGTTATTGTCCAGCTTTTTGACGCTGGACTCAGTCAATTTTTCTTTATTTTCTTTTCCTTTTCCTATCTTTTCAATGCCGTGTTCAAGTTATAAGATTATTTTGACGCACCGTATACATGCAGTCTTGTCATAACGTATGGAACATGTTTTGGGTGTAAATGAGGTAAGGTTGCACGAGAAAAAGAAATTTTTTGTGTATACAGAATGTAAATTGGTGTAAATGCTACGCCACTGGAATTTTAATAAGGCATTACGTGTCATATAAAAGAGTATTTGAATGTGATAAAAATTATCATGTTGAAAGCATTAAATTTGATTGAAAAATAATGTTTTGGTAAAACCCCTACTGAGACGGCAATGGTAAAAGCTACCGAATTGTCACTGGTCTTTTGCTACTATGTACTAAAGAATTGGGATAGAAAATGGTTGTAAATATGTAGGTGAGTGAATTTATGATATATTGGTATTATATTAATGTGCAGAAAGAAATTTGTATGCATATTTTTGCTTGTAAAAGTGTCGTAACATTGCGCAATAATGAAAATTGCATGGGTGTTTAAGGGTAAATGCGGTTGGAATATGTTAAATTGTACAGAAAGAGAACTTGAGAACATGAGAACATGAGAACTTTTCATAAAGTTGAGTCAAGTTCTGGATAGTATACGGAGTGAATTTGAGTATGAATAAAGGTTTTCTAAAGAGTTGTGAGTATATTTGTTAAGAAATTCAAGATGGCTACGTTTTTCTTATATCGTTTGAGTCCTATTCCCTTTTCAGGGTTTCCACTCGGAAAAGAGACGGAATGGATTCTCCTTTGTGATACGTTGATGTGGGTTTTGGAGCGAAAATGTTGTGACGTTTTGACAATATGGTAGACGGAAAGTATTTAAGTCAGAGCCTATTAAGGCATGAGGAAAGTTGCTCGGCAAAAGAGCTCGAATAAAGGGGAATTGCGCGTAAAGTTTTTAAGAGACCTTAAAACGGTCAGTGCTGGTTTTTGTTTGTAAACATTCAGTGTTCCCCATATTGGGGATGAAGTATTTAAACATTTACGAGTAAAAGAATTTATTTTGAATTGAAAGGAAATTCAAGAATTTCAAGAATTTTAAGTGTTAAGGCAGATTTAAAAGTGAAACCGCAAATATTAAGTTAAAGTGTCCAGTATTGAAGCGTGGGATCTAACAAAGAAATTTAAAGTAACCCTTTAAGTAACAAAATATAAGTGTGCTGATTAAGCTAGATAGTATTGGGTATTATTGTCATTAATTGTCGTACATGTGCAATCGTCAATAGTACAAAATCGATTATATAGACATCTAAGAATTTTAATATTGAAGTGGAAGTAAATATTTGTTGTGAGAAATATTTATTCTAACGGGCAAACAATAAATCAGATTGCCCAATTGTTATATGCGTGTTAGGCGCGAGTAAACAAGAGACAGTTACGTTCGCGAGTGGTACAACGACTAAGTTACTTAGATATTACGGCTGTTTTCTTTTTTCTTTTTGTGACAATCGTGGGTGCATATTAAAGGATTACTTGAAGCAAGCAACCCTCCATGGCTATCACCTTACACCGGACAAATAATCACCCGATGTAATTGTAAGAATAATTTTAGGTCTTTAAAGGAAAGAAGTGTGATTAGCTTTAGAGTTATTACTGGTCGATTACAAAATTTAATTATTTGTAGTTCTTTTACAGACAATAAATTACAGAACACAGATAACAAGATATTTTACTCAGTAGAAATTCCAGATTTGAATTATTGCATATATATATATATATATATATATATATATATATATATATATATGACTTATGATGAAAGCACTGACTTATGTTTTAAATTTTTCAGTAACGAACTAATGTGGTGACATAAAAATTAATAAACCGACTTTTATTATGATTTTTGTAAATTCGGTAATATTTAAAGTTCATAGTTTTATGATAGAATTATTAATTTATATGTATACGAGGGTCCCTTAGAAAGTATCCAAATAACGTGTTATAACTTAGATTTTTCGTGTATACATGGTGTGATTAATAAGTTTACAACGATTCGTATACTTCAAAATTGTATTAAGCTTTTGGCAAATTTCTTTTTAAGTGTAATTGAAGTTGAGTTGTGTATAATTTTACTAAGTACGCTATAATCCTATCTTCCACGGTCAGATAGGATTAAGTCAACACCCCGCCTAAGACTATTTATTTTAGAAAAATTTAAGATTTTGGTGGCGCCCAGAAACAATTTTTCTTGAATTGAATATTGTCGGTTGTGAATTTATGGTAAGTGTAAGGTGTTTGAAACTACCTTCGATTATTTTACTCCTTATATAGACCCCGCCCATTTCCACTGTAGCTGGATTGGCAACCCGCTTACTTCGGTGGGCCTCACGACGCCTAGTGCGGTTTGGTCGTGTAACAAAGGTCACTGCAAATTTTACCTATTTCTACTGGAATAGGGTGATATATTAGATGTCTCGGGACCATCTGAATCAAAATCCACGGTATCTCGTTCTCACTGTCAAGAAAATCTGTGAGCAAAGGGTCCATTTGTTTTTCAATTAATTTTTTTGTACATCTTCTTCCAAAAAAACATGTATAGTTTCTGTTTCAGCTGTATAGCATATAAAGAAATATTCTAGAAAATGATGGTTTAACACGTTCGCTGTTCAATGGCAGATATATTGTTTATATGGGTAATGTACTATTAATAATTGAACTTTACAGTTTGTCAAGTTGAATGCATAAGTCCTCCCTATACTACCTAAAGATAAAGTAATTTAGCAGTGTAAATACCTTTATGACCCAAATATGTGTCATAGGACATAAACTGTTGATTAAGTCAACAATAAACAGTTACTTAAAGTTACACATGCTATTTCTCTGACAATGTTAGGGAGATTTGATCTGTCCCCGTTTAGACATTTTAGTTTTTCTAATCCTGCACTGGTAGGTTAGTTCTTTTTTTTTTGACTCACTGTTCCTGTATTCGTTTATTAACTTTTTTGTGGTTGTCCTTACCAATGTAGCATTATTTTGTTGACAGATTCATTCTAAAGTAGATGTTCTGATTCCAGTAGGTATTTCTTCTTTAACAATCTGTAATTGTTGATTTGTTCTCGTAGTAAAGCTTTGCTTGATTTTTTTAAAAGGAAAACCATTCAATCTTTCTGCGCAAATGCCGGGAAAATAAGATTGCCAGAGGTCTACACCTAAACACATCGATACGCAGTCGGAGAACAGCCAAAATCACCCAAAAATCCAGTGGAACTTTATTACGAGAGCGAGTATACAATCTTAGTTCACATAGTATCGTTGGCTTGTTGGGTGATTTTGACTATTCTGCGTATCGAGGTTTTGAATCGTAAACCTTTCGGGATTATCTCCTTTTCCAGACATATAAACAAGAAAGCTAGATAGTCTTCCTCGTGCACCAAACTAAGGGAGCCTTACTACGACAACAAATCAACAATAACAGGTTCTCAAAGAAAAACTGTCTACTAAAACCAGGACAGCTTAAACAGGAAATTAAAAAGCAAGTAACTTAAAAGGCTACGTTTGAATAGACCTACATTGACATATTGTAAATGTCAAACGGTAAAAAATATTTCAATTCTGTAAATGTAAAATGCTGGATAACTATAAATTTTACTGCACCGCAGATTTCACAGGGGCGGGATTACATGCCAACAATTTAAAAATTATTGGCTTTACACTTAATTTTAATTAATATTAGCGATACCATTGCAGCTACAGCTACCGATGGTGTTAACGCTACCATTACTATTAGCATTATCATTACCATTACGATTACCATTATGACTACCATCACCATTACCATTACCATTACTATTACCACTACCACTACCACTACCAGTACCACTACAACTACCACTACCACTACCGCTACCGCTACCATTACCGTTACCGTCACGGTTACCGTTACCGCTACGGTTACCGCTACCGTTACCGTTTCCGTTACCGTTACCGTTACCGTTACCGTTACCGTTACCGTTACCGTTACCGTTAACGTTGCCTTTACAGTTACCGTTACGATTAAGATTACTATTACTATTACTATTACTATTACTATTACTATTACTATTACTATTACTATTACTATTACTATTACTATTACTATTACTATTACTATTACTATTATTACTATTACTATTACTATTACTATTACTATTACTATTACTATTACTATTACTATTACTATTACTATTACTATTACTATTACTATTACTATTATTACTATTACTATTACTATTACTATTACTATTACTATTACTATTACTATTACTATTACTATTACTATTACTATTACTATTACTATTACTATTACTATTACTATTACTATTACTATTACTATTACTATTACTATTACTATTATTACTATACTAGTTACTGTACTGTTACTGTTACTGTTACTGTTACTGTTACTGTTACTGTTAATGTTACCGTTACCGTTACCGTTACCGTTACCGTTACCGTTACCGTTACCGTTACCGTTACCGTTACCGTTGCCGTTGCCGTTGCCGTTACCGTTACCTTTACCGTTACCGTTACCGTTACCGTTACCGTTACCGTTACCGTTACCGTTACCGTTACCGTTACCGTTACCGTTACCGTTACCGTTACAGTTACCGTTACAGTTACAGTTACAGTTACAGTTACAGTTACAGTTACGTTACTGATTACCGTTACTCGTTACTGTTACTTACTGTTACTGTTAACTGTTACAGTTACTGCTACTGTTACTGTTACTGTTACTGTTACTGCTACTGTTACTGTTAATGTTACTGTTACTGTTACTGTTACTGTTACTGTTACTGTTACTGTTACTGTTACTGTTACTGTTACTGTTACTGTTACTGTTACTGTTACTGTTACTGTTACTGTTACTGTTACTGTTACTGTTACTGTTACTGTTGCTGTTACTGTTACTGTTACTGCTACTGTTACTGTTACTGTTACTGTTACTGTTACTGTTACTGGTACCGGTACTGTTACTGTTACTGTTACTGTTACTCGTTACTGTTACTGTTACTGTTACTGTTACGTTACTGTTACTGTTACTGTTACGCTACTGTTACTGTTACTGTTACTGTTACTGTTACTGTTACCGTTACCGTTACCTTACTTCGTTACTGTTACTGTTACCGTTACTGTTACTTTCACCGTTACCGTTACCGTTACCGTTACCGTTACCGTTACCGTTACCGTTACCGATACCGTTACCGTTAACGTTACCACAACCGTTACCGTTACCGTTACCATTACCATTACAATTACCATTACCATTACCATTACCATTACCATGCTCGTCGTTGTCGTTATCGTCGTCATCGTCGTTATCGCCTTTATCGTCGTTATCGTCGTTATCGTTGTTATCGTCGTTATCGTCGTTATCGTCGTTACCCTGTTTATCGTAGTTATCGTTGTTATCGTCGTTATCGTCGTTATCGTCGTTATCGCCGTTATCGTCGTTATCGTGGTTATCGTGGTTATTGTCGTTATCGTCGTTATCGCCGTTATCGTCATTATCGTGGTTATCGTGGTTATCGTCGTTACCGTCGTTACCGTCGTTATCGTCGTTATCGTCGTTATCGTCGTTATCGTCGTTATCGTCGTTATCGTCGTTACCGTCGTTATCGTCGTTATCGTCGTTATCGTCGTTATCGTCGTTACCATCGTTATCGTCGTTATAGTCTTTATCGTCGCTATCGTCGTTATTGTCGTTATTGTCGTTATCATCGTTATCGTCGTTATCGTTGTTATCGTTATCGTCGTAATCGTCGTTAACGTTGTTATCGACATTATCGTCTCTATCGTCGTTATAGTCTTTATCGATGTTATCGTCATTATCTTCGTTATCGTCGTTATCGTCGCCATCGTCGTTATCGTCGTTATCGTCGCTATCGTCTTTATCGTCATTATCGTTGTTTTTGTCGTTTTCGTCCTTATTCTCCTTATTGTCATTATAGTCGTTACCTTCGTTGTCGTCGTTATCGGCACTATCGTCGATATAGTCGTTATCGCAGTTATTGTCCATGTCATCGATACCGTTGTACCTATTAGCGTTACTGTCGTTATGGTCTTTAGCGTCGTCATCGTCGTTACTGTAGTTAACTTTGATAACTTCGTTATCGGCGTTAAGGTCATCATCAACGTTGTCGTTATTATCGTCGTTATTGTTGTTATCGTCGTTATAGTCGTTATCGTACTTATAGTCGTTATCGTCGTTATCGTCATTATCGTCGTTATCGTCGCTATCGTCGTTGTCGTCGTTATCGTCGTTATGGTCGATATCGTCGCTACCGTAATGGTAGTCGTTATCATCGCTACCGTGATGATAGTCGTTATCGTCGTTATCGTCCTTATTGTCGTTATCGTCGTTATCGTCCTTATCTTCGTTATCGTCGTTATCGTCTTTATCGTCGTTGTCGTCTTTATCTTCGTTATCGTTGTTATCGCCGTTGTCGTCGTTATCGTCATTATCGTTGATATCGTCGTTATGTCGTTATCGTAGTTATCGTCGTTATTGACGATATCATCGTTACCGTTACTGTAACAATCGTAGTTACTGCCGTTATGGCCTTTAACGCCGTTACTGTCATTAATGTAGTTATCGTAGTTAAATTAATTTCCGTCGTTATCGGCGTTATCGTCGTTATCGTTGTTATCGTCGTTATCGTGGTTATCGTCCTTATCGACGTTATCGCCGCTGTTGTGGCTTTCGTCGTTATAGTCTTTATCGTCGCAATCGTCGTTATCGTCGTTATCGTTATCATAGTAATGGTCCTTACCGTTGTTATCGTCGTTATCGTCGATATGGTGGTTATCGTTGTTATCGTCGTTATCGTCGTAATCGTCGTAATCGTCGTTATCGTCGTTACCGTCGTTATTGTCGTTATCGTCGTTATCGTCGTTATCGTCGTTATCGTCGTTATCGTCGTTATCGTCGTTATCGTTGTTATCGTCGTTATCGTCGTTATCGTCGTTATCGTCGTTATCGTCGTTATCGTCGTTATCGTCGTTATCGTCGTTATCGTCGTTATCGTCGTTATCGTCGTTAACGACGTTATCGCCGTTGTCGTTATCGTCATTATCGTCGATATCGTCATTACCGTCAATGTAGTCGTTATCGTCCTTATCGTCGTTATCGTCTTTATCGTCCTTATCATCGTTATTATCGTTTTCGTCGTTTTCGTCGTTATCGTCGTTATCGTCGTTACCGTCGTTATCGTCGTTATCGTCATTATCGTAATAATCGTCGTAATCGTCGTTATCGTCGTTATCGTCGTTATCGTCGTTATTGTCGTTATCGTCATTATCGTAATAATCGTCGTTATCGTCGTGATCGTTGTTATCGTCGTTATCGTCGTTATCGTCGTTACCGTCGCAATCGTCGTTATCGTCGTTATCGTCGTATTCGTCATTACCGCCATTGTAGTCGATATCGTCGTTATTATCGCTATCGTCGTTATTGTCGTTATCGTCGTTGTCGTCGTTATCGCCGTTATAGTCGTTATCGTCATTATCGTCGTTATCGTCGTTGTCATCGTTATCGTCGTTATCGTCGTTATAGCCTTTATCGCCGTTATAGTCGTTATCGTCGTTATTGTAGTTGTCGTTGTTAACGTGGTTATCGTCGTTATAATCATTATTGTCATTATCACTATCGTCATTATGGGCATTATCGTCATTACCGTCCTTGTCTCCATTACTGTCATTATTGGCATTATCGGCAAAATCGTCACTATCATTATCATTATCACCATTACCGTCATTATCGTCATTATCGCCATTAGCGTCATTATCGTCACTATTGTTATTATAGTCATTATCGTCATTATCGTCTTTATCGTCATAACTGTTATTATCGTCATTATCGTCATTACAGTCAGTATCGTCAGTATCGTAATTATCGTCATTATCGCCACTATCGTCATAACTGTTATCATCATTATTGTCATTATCGTCATTATCGTCATTAACCTCATAGTCATTATCGTAATTATCATCATTACAGTCATTATCGTCATTATCGTCATTTCATAATTATTGTTATTAACGTCATTACCGTCATTACCGTGTTTATCGTCACTAGAGTCATTATCGTAATTAACCTCATAAACGTCATTTTCGATATTATCGTCAATATCGTTGTTGTCGTCGTTATCGTCGTTAACGTCGTTATCGTCCATATCACCGTTACAGTTACCACCGCTATTGTAGTTACCGGGGTTACTGTCGTTATGGCCTTTACAGTCGTTATCGTCGTTACCGACGTTACCATCGTTACTGACGTTAACGTCGTTATTGTCTTTATCGCTGTTATTGTGGATATTGGCGTTAACGTCGTTATCGCCGTTGTCGTCGCTATTGTCGCTAACGTCGATTTCGTTGATATGGCCGTTTACGTCCATATCATAGTTACAGCTGTTATTAGCGTTACTGTCGTTATGGTCTTTAGCGTCGTCATCCACGTTACAGTAGTTATCGTAGTTAACATTGTCATAGTCGTTATCGTCGTTATCGTCGATATCGTAGTTATCATCGTTATCGTCGTTATAGTCGTTATCGTCGTTATCGTCGTTAGCGTCGTTAGCGTCGTTATCGTCGTTATCGTCGATATCTGCGTTATCGTCGTAATTGTCGTTATCGTCGTTATGGTCGTTATTGTCACTATCGCCGATATCGCCGTTATCGTTGTTATCGTCCATATCATCGTTACCGTTGTTGTAGCTAATAACGTTACTGTTGTTATGGCCTTTAGCGTCGTCATCGTCGTTACTGTAGTTCTCGTAGTTAACAACGTTATCGTCGTTATTGGCGTTATCGCCGTTATCATCGTTGTCATTATCGTCGCTATTGTCGTTATCATCGCAATAGCCGTTATCGTCGTTATCGCCGTGATCATCATTATCGTCGTTATCGGCGTTATCTCCTTTATCGTTGTTATCGTCGTTACCGTCGTTATCGTCGTTATCATCTTTATCGTCGTTATCGTTGTTATCGTCGTTTTCGTCGTTATCGTCGCTACCGACGTTATCGTCGTTATCGTTGTTATCGTCGTTATCGTCATTATCAATGCTCGGCTTTATCGTCGTTATCGTCGTTATTGTCGTTATCGTTGTTATCCTCGTTATCGTTATTATCGTCGTTATCGTCGCTTTCGTCGTTATCGTCTTTATCGACGTTATCATCATTATCGTAGTTATTGTCGTTTTCGTCGTTATCGCCGTTATCGTCGTTATCGTCGTTATCGAAGTTATCGTTATTATAGCCGTTATAGCCGTTATCGTCGTTATCGTCGTAATTGTAGTTGTCGTTGTTAACGTGGTTATCGTCGTTATCATCATTATCGTCATTATCACTATCGTCACTATGGGCATTATCGTCATTACCGTCCTTGTCTCCATTATTGCCATTATCTGCATTATCGGCATTATCGTCACTATCATTATCATCATTATCACTATTACCGTCATTATCGTCATTTTCGTCTTTATCGTCATAACTGTTATCGTCATTATCGTCATTATAGTCAGTATCGTCAGTATCGTAATTATCGTCATTATCGCCATTATCGTCATAACTGTTATTATCATCATTATCGTCATTATTGTCATTATCGTCATTATCCCCATTATTGTCATTATCGTAATTATCATCATTACCGTCATTATCGTAATTATCGTTATTAACGTCATTACCGTCATTACCGTGTTTATCGTCACTATAGTAATTATCGTCATTAACCTCATAAACGTCATTTTCGATATTATCGTCAATATCGTTGTTGTCGTTACTGTTATTGTTATTATCTTTATCGTTGTTATGGTGGATATTGGTGTTAACGTCGTTATCGTCCACATCACCGTTACAGTTACCACCGCTATTGTAGTTACCGGGGTTACTGTCGTTATGGCCTTCATAGTCGTTATCGTCGTTACCGACGTTACCATCGTTACTGACGTTAACGTCGTTATTGCCTTTATCGTTGTTATCGTGGATATTAGCGTTAACGTCGTTATCGCCGTTGTCGTCGTTATCGTCGCTAACGTCGATATCGTCGTTATGGTCGTTATCGTCGTTATCGTTGATAACGCCTGTATCGACGAAGTCGTCGTTTTCGCCCATATAATCGTTACCGTTCGCGCCGTTATTGTAGCCGGTTTTACTTTCGTACTTTTCTTTATCGTCGTTATTGTCATTATCGGCATTATTGTCGTTATCATCGTTATAGCCGCTATCGTCGTTATCGTCATTACAGTCGATATAGTCGTTATCATCGTTAACGATATTGTCGGCGGTATCATCATTATCGTCGCTAATGTCGTTATCGTCATTATCGTCGCTATCGTAGATATCGTCGTTATCGTCGTTATCCTCGTTATCGTCGTCGTCGTTATCGTCGTTATCGTCCTTATCGTCGTTATCGTCGTTATCGTCCTTATCGTCATTATTGCCGTTATCGTAGTTAACGTTGTTATCTGGTTATTGTCGTTAAAGTCGTTATCGCCGTTGTCGTCGTTATCGCCACTATCGTCGATATCGTCGTTATCGTTGGTATCGTCCATATCAACGTTACTGTTGTTATGGCCTTTAGCGTCGTCATCGTCGTTACTGTAGTTCTCGTAGTTAACAACGTTATCGTCGTTATTGGCGTTATCGTCGTTATCATCGTTGTCATTATCGTCGCTATTGTCGTTATCATCGCTATAGCCGTTATCGTCGTTATCGCCGTGATCGTCATTATCGTCGTTATCGGCGTTATCTCCTTTATCGTTGTTATCGTCGTTACCGTCGTTATCGTCGTTATCATCTTTATCGTCGTTATCGTTGTTATCGTCGTTATCGTCATTATCAATGCTATCGGCTTTATCGTCGCTATCGTTGTTATCCTCATTTCGCCGTTATCATCGTTATCGCCATAATCGTCGTTATTGTGGTTATCGTCGTTATTGTGGTTATCGTCGTTATCGTCGCAGTCGTCGCTATCTTCGTTATCGTCGTTATTGTCGTTATCGTTGTTATCGTCGTTTTTGACGTTATCGTGGTTACCGACATTATCGCCGTTATCGTTGTTATCCTGTATATTGTCGTTAGCATCGTTATCGCTGTTATCGTCCTCATCGTCAATATAGTCGTTATCGTTGATTCCGTCCATACCATCGTTACCGTTGTTGTAGCTATTAGCGTTACTAAATGATATGGACTTTAGCGTCATCATCGTTACTGTAGTTATCGTAGTTAACTTCTTTATCGCCATTATCGGCGTTATCGTCGTTATCGTTGTCGGTATTATGGTCATTATTGTCGCGATCATCGGTATAGTCATTATCGTCGTTATAGTCGTTATCGTCGTAATCGTCCATACCATCGTTACCGTCGTAGCTATTAGCGTTACTGTCGTTATGATCCTTAGCCCTGCCATCGTCGTTACTGTAGTTATCGTAGTTAACTTTGTTATCGTCGTTATCGGCGTTATCATCGTTATCATCGTTGTCGTCATGACCGTCGTTATTGCCGTTATCATCGTTATCGTCATTATTGTCGTTATAGTCGTTATCGTCGTTATCGTCCTTATCGTCGTTATCGTTGTTATCGTCGTTATCGTCGTTATCGTTGTTATCGTCGTTTCGTCGTTTTTGTTGTTACCTTCGTAATCGTCATTATTGCTGTTATCGTCATTATCGTTGTTATCATGGTTATTGTCGTTAACGTCGTTATCGCCTTTGTCGACGTTATCGTCACTACCGTCGATATCGTCGATATTGTTGTTATCGTCCATATCACCGTTACCGTTGTTGTAGCTAATAGCGTTACTGTCGTTATGGCCTTTAGCGTCGTCCTCGTCGCTACTCTAGTTCTCGTAGTTAACACCGTTATCATCGTTATTGGCGTTATAGTCGTTATCATCGTTGTCATTATCGTCGTTATTGTCGTTATCATCGCTATAACCCTTTTCGTCGTTATCACCGTTATTGCCGTTATCATCGCTATAGTCGTTATCGTCGTGACCGTCGTTATGGCCATTATCATCGTTATCGTCGTAATCGTCGTTATCGTCCTTATCGTCGTTATAGTCGTTATCGTCGTTATCGTCTTTGTCGTCGTTATCGTCGTTATCGTCGTTATCGTCGTTATCGTCGTTATCGTCGTAATCGTCGATAACGTCGTTATCGTCGTTATCGTTATTATCGTCGCATTCGTCGTTATCGACGTTATCGTTGTTATCATCGTTATCGTCGTTATCGTCGTTATCGTCGTTATCGTCGTTATCGTCGTTATCCCCGTTATCGTCGTTAACGACGTTATAGCCGTTGTCGTTATCGTCATTACCGTCGATATCGCCGTTTTCGTCATTATCGTCATTATAGCCGTTATAGCCGTTATCGTCGTTATTGTCGTTATCGTCATTATCGTAATAATCGCCGTTGTCGTCGTTATCGTCGTTATCGTCGTTTGTCATTACCGTCAATGTAGTCGTTATCGTCGTTATCATCGCTATCGTCGTTATTGTTGTTATCGTCTTTATCGCCGTTATCGTCGTTATCGTCGTTATCGTCGTTATCGTCGTTATCGTCGTTATCGTCGTTATCGTCGTTATCGTCCGTTATCGTCGTTACCGTCGTTACTGTTCTTACTGTCTTTATCGCCGTTATCATCGTTATCGTCACTATCGTCGTTATCGTCGTTATCGTCGTTATCGTCGTTATCATTGTTATCGTCGTTATCATTGTTATCGTCGTTATCGTGTTATCGTCGTTATTCTCGTTATGGTCGTTATCGCCTTTATCGTCGTTATCGTCGTTATCGTCGCTATCGTCGTTATCGTTGTTATCGTCTTTTACGTCATTATGGTTGTTATAGTCGTTGTCGTCATTATAGTCGTTATCGTCGTTATCGTCGTTATCGTCGTTATGGTCGCTATCGTCGTTATCATCGTTACTGAGGTTATCGTAGTTAACTTCGTTGTCGTCGTCATAGGCGTTATCACCGTGATCAACGTTATCGTCGTTAAAGCCGTTATTGGCGTTATCTTCGTTATCATCGTTATCGACGTTATCGACGTTATCGTGGTTATCGTCGTTTTAATCGTTATCGTCGTTATCGCGGTTATCGCCTTTATCGTCGTTATCGTCGTTACCGTCGTTATTGTCGTTATCGCCGTTATCGTCCTTATCGTCGTTATCGTCGTTATCGTCGTTATCGTCTTTATCGTCGTTATCGTCGTTATCATCGTTATCCTCGTTATCGTCGTCGTCGTTATCGTCGTTATCGTCGTTATAGCCGTTATCGTGGTTATGGTCGTTATCGTCGTTATCGTCTTTATCATCATTATGGTTGTTATAGTAGTTATCGTCATTACAGTCGTTATCGCCGTTATCGTCGTTATGGTCGCTATCGTCGTTACTGTAGTTATCGTAGTGAACTTGGTTGTCGTCGTTATCGGCGTTATCGCCGTTATCATTGTTATCGTCGTTATAGCCGTTATTGGCGTTATCGTCATTATCGTCGTTATCGTCGTTATCGTCGTTATCGTCGTTATCGTCGTTATCGTCGTTATCGTCGTTATCGTCGTTATCGTCGTTATCGTCGTTATCGTCGTTATCGTCGTTATCGTCGTTATCGTCGTTATCGTTTTATCGTCGTTATCGTCATTATGGTCAATGTAGTCGTTATCGTCCTTATCCACGTTATTGTCGTTATCGTCGTTATCGATGTTATCGTCATTCTCGTCGTTATCGTCATTATGGTCAATATAGTCGTTATCTTCCTTATCCTCGTTATCGTCGTTATCGATGTTATCGTCATTATTGTCGTTACTCTCGTTATAGTCGTTATAGTCTATATCGTCGTTAGCGTCATTATGGTCAATATAGTCGTTATCGTACTTATCCTCGTTATCGATGTTATCGTCGTTACTGTCGTTATAGTCGATATGGTCGTTATCGTTGATAACGCCTGTATCGACGAAGTTGTCGTTTCCGCCCATATCATCGTTACCGTTCGCGCCGTTATTGTAGCTATCGGTTTTACTTTCGTACTTTTCTTTATCGTCGTTATCGTCATTATCGGCTTTATTGTCGTTATCATCGTTATAGCCGCTATCGTCGTTATCGTCATTATAGTCGATATAGTCGTTATCATCGTTAACGAAATTGTCGGAGTTATCGTCATTATCGTCGTTATTGTCGTTATCGTCATTATCGTCGCTATAGTATATATCGACGTTATCGTCGTTATCGTCGTAACCGTCTTTACCGTCGTTATCGTCATTATCGTCGCTATCGTCGATATCGTCGTTATCGTCGTTATCGTCGTTGTAGTCTTCATCGTAGTTATCGTCGTTATCGCGGTTATCGTGTTTATCGTCGTTATCGTCGTTACCGTCGTTATTGTCGTTATCGTCGTTATCGTCGTTATCGTCGTTATAGCCGTTATTGGCGTTATCGTCGTTATCGTCGTTATCGACGTTATCGTGGTTATCGTCGTTATAATCGTTATCGTCGTTATCGCGGTTATCGCCTTATCGTCGTTACCGTCGTTATTGTTTTTATTGTCGTTATCGTCGTTATCGTCGTTATCGTTGTTATCGTCTTTATCGTCGTTATCGTCTTTATCGTCGTTATCCTCGATATCGTCGTCGTCGTTATCGTCGTTATCGTCCTTATCGTCGTTATTGTTGTTTACGTTTTTATCGTCGTTATAGCCGTTATCGTGGTTAAGGTCGTTATCGTCGTTATCGTCGTTATCGTCTTTATCGTCATTATGGCTGTTATAGTCGTTATAGTCGTTATCGTCGTTATCGTCGTTATGATCGCTATCGTCGTTACTGTAGTTATCGTAATTAACTTCGTTGTCGTCGTCATCGGCGTTATCGCTGTTATCAACGTTATCGTCGTTATCGACGTTATTGACGTTATCGTCGTTATCGTCGTTATCGTCGTGATCGTCGCTATCGTCGTTGTCGTCGTTATCGTCTTTATCGTCGTTATCGTCGTTATCGTCGTTATCGTCGTTATCGTCGTTATCGTCGTTATCGTCGTTATTGTTGTTATCGTCTTTATCGTCGTTATTGTCGTTATAGCCGTTATCGCCTTTATCGTCGTTATCGTCGTTTTTGTGGTTATCGTCGTTTCAGTCATTATCGTCGTTATCGCCTTTGTCGTCGTTATCGTTGTTGTTGTTATCGTTATGGACGTTATCGTCGTTGTCGTCGTTATCGTCGTTATCGTCGATATCGTCGTTATTGTTGTTATCATCTTTATCGTCGTTATCGTCCTTATAGCCGTTATCGTCGTTGTCGTTATCGTTATCGTCGTTACTGTCGTTATCGTCGTTATCTATCGTCGTTATCGTTTTTATCGTCGTTATCGTCATTATGGTCAATGTAGTCGTTATCGTCCTTATCCACGTTATTGTCGTTATCGTCGTTATCGATGTTATCGTCATTCTCGTCGTTATCGTCATTATGGTCAATATAGTCGTTATCTTCCTTATCCTCGTTATCGTCGTTATCGATGTTATCGTCATTATTGTCGTTACTCTCGTTATAGTCGTTATCGTCTTATCGTTATCGTCATTATGTCATATATCGTTATCGTTATCGTCGTTATCGATGTTATCGTCGTTATCGTCGTTATCGTCGTATGGTCGTTATCGTTATAACGCCTGTATCGTTTTCGTCGCATATCATCGTTACCGTTCGCGCCGTTATTGTAGCTCGTTTTATCGTACTCTTTATCGTCGTTATCGTCATTATCGCTTATGTCGTTATCTCGTTATAGCGCTATCGTCGTTATCGTCTTATCGATATAGTCGTTATCATCGTTAACGAAATTGTCGGAGTTATCGTCATTATCGTCGTTATTGTCGTTATCGTCATTATCGTCGCTATAGTATATATCGACGTTATCGTCGTTATCGTCGTAACCGTCTTTACCGTCGTTATCGTCATTATCGTCGCTATCGTCGATATCGTCGTTATCGTCGTTATGTCTTATCGTCAGTTATCGTCGTTATCGCGGTTATCGTGTTTATCGTCGTTATCGTCGTTACCGTCGTTATTGTCGTTATCGTCGTTATCGTCGTTATCGTCGTTATAGCCGTTATTGGCGTTATCGTCGTTATCGACGTTATCGTGGTTATCGTCGTTATAATCGTTATCGTCGTTATCGCGGTTATCGCCTTATCGTCGTTACCGTCGTTTTTTATTGTCGTTATCGTCGTTATCGTCGTTATCGTTGTTATCGTCTTTATCGTCGTTATCGTCTTTATCGTCGTTATCCTCGATATTGTCGTCGTCGTTATCGTCGTTATCGTCTTTATCGTCGTTATCGTCGTTATTGTCGTTATCGTCGTTATCGTCGTTATCGTCGTGATCGTCGTTATTCTCGTTATTGTTGTTATCGCCGTTATCGTCGTTATCGTCGCTATCGTCGTTATCGTTGTTATCGTCTTTTACGTCATTATGGTTGTTATAGTCGTTATCGTCATTATAGTCGTTATCGCCGTTATCGTCGATATCGTCGTTATGGTCGCTATCGTCGTTATCATCGTTACTGAGGTTATCGTAGTTAACTTCGTTGTCGTCGTCATCGGCGTTAACGCCGTGATCAACGTTATCGTCGTTATAGCCGTTATTGGCGTTATCGTCGTTATCGTCGTTATCATCGTTATCGTCGTTATCGTGGTTATCGTCGTTATAATCGTTATCGTCGTTATCGCGGTTATCGCCTTTATCGTCGTTATCGTCGTTACCGTTGTTATTGTCGTTATCGTCGTTATCGTCCTTATCGTCGTTATCGTTGTTATCGTCGTTATCGTTGTTATCGTCGTTATCGTCGTTATCATCGTTATCCTCGTTATCGTCGTCGTCGTTATCGTCGTTATCGTCCTTATCGTCGTTATAGCCGTTATCGTGGTTATGGTCGTTATCGTCGTTATCGTCTTTATCGTCATTATGGTTGTTATACTAGTTATCGTCATTATAGTCGTTATCGTCGTTATTGTTGTTATCGTCGTTATGGTCGCTATCGTCGTTACTGTAGTTATCGTAGTTAACTTCGTTGTCGTCGTCATCGGCGTTATCGCCGCTATTGGCGTTATCGTCATTATCGTCGTTATCGACGTTATCGACGTTATCGTCGTTATCGTCGTTATCGTCGTTATCGTCGTGATCGTCGTTATCGTCTTTATCGTCGTTATCGTCGTTATCGTCGTTATCCTCGTTATCGTCGTTATCGTCGTTATCGTCGTTATCGTCGTTATCGTCTTTATCGACGTTATCGTCATTATGGTCAATATAGTCGTTATCGTCCTTATCCAAGTTATTGTCGTTATCGTCGTTATCGTCTTTATCGTCGTTATCGTCATTATGGTCAATATAGTCGTTATCTTCCTTATCCTCGTTATCGTCATTATCGATGTTATCGTCATTATTGTCGTTACTCTCGTTATAGTCGTTATGGTCGTTATCGTCGTTATCGTCGATAACGCCTGTATCGGCGAAGTCGTCGTTTTCGCCCATATCATCGTTACCGTTCGGCGTTGTCTTATCGTTTTATCGTCGTTTTTCTTATCGTCGTCATTGTCGTTATCGGTTGTCGTTATCATCGTTATAGCCCTATCGTCGTTATCGTCATTACAGTCGATATGGTCGTTATCATCGTTAACGGCATAGCCGCCGGTATCGTCATTATCGTCGTTAATGTCGTTATCGTCATTATCGTAGCTATCGTAGATATCGACGTTATCGTCGTTATCGTCGTTGTAGTCGTTATCGTCGTTATCGTCGTTATCGTTATCGCGGTAATCGCCTTTATCGTCGTTATCTTCGTTACCGTCGTTATTGCCGTTATCGTCGTTATCGTCCTTATCGTCGTTATCGTCGTTATCGCCGTTATCGTCCATATCACCGTTACCGTTACCACCGCTATTGTAGTTACCGGGGTTACTGTCGTTATGGTCTTTATCGTCGTTACCGTCGTTACTGACGTAACCATCGTTACTGACGTTAACGTCGTTATCGTCTTTATCGTCGTTATCGTCGTTACCGTCGTTATTGCCGTTATCGTCGTTATCGTCCTTATCGTCGTTATCGTCGTTATCGTCGTTATCGTCGTTATCGTCTTTATCGTCGTTATCATCGTTATTATCGTTATCGTCGTTATCGTCGTCGTTATCGTCGTTATCGTCGTCATCGTCGTTATTGTTGTTATCGTCTTTATCGTCGTTATCGTCGTTATAGCCGTTATCGCCTTTATCGTCGTTACTGTCGTTATCGTCGTTATCGTCGTCTCGTCGTTATCGTCGTTATCGTCGTTATCGTCTTTATCGTCGTTATCGTCTTGATCGTCGTTATCGTCTCTATCGTCGTTATTGACGTTATAGTCGTTATCGTCGTTATCGTCGTTATCGTCGTTATCGTCGTTATCCTCGTTATCGTCGTTATCGTCGTTATCGTCGTTATGGTCGTTATCGCCGTTATCGTCGTTATCGTCGTTATCGTCTTTATCGTCATTATGGTTGTTATAGTCGTTATCGTTATTATAGTCGTTATCGTCGTTATGGTCGCTATCGCCGTTATCGTCGTTACCGTCGTTATAGTCGTTATCGTCGTTACCGTCGTTATCGTCGTTATCGTCGTTATCGTCGTAATAGTCGTTATCGTCTTTATCGTCGTTATCGACGTTATCGTCGTTATTGTCGTTATAGTCGTTATAGTCGTTAGCGTCGCTACCGTCGTTGTCGCCGTTAACGTCGTTGCTTTCGTTATGGTAGTTATCGTCGTAATTGACGTTATCGTCGTTATCGGTTATCGTCGCTGTCGCCGTTATGGTCATTATCGTCGTTATCGCCGTTATTGTAGTTATCTTCGTTATCGTCGCTATTGTCGTTAACGTCGCTATCGTCTTTATCGTCGTTATCGTCGTTATCGTTTTCGTCGTTATCGTCTTTATTGCCGGTATCGCCGATATCGTACCTATCGACGTTATCGTAGTTATAGTACTTATCGCCGTCATCGTCGATGTCGTCGTTATTGTCGTTATTGTCTTAATGACGTTATTGTCGTTATCGGCGTTATCATCGTTATCGTCCTTATCGTAGTAATCGTCATTATCGTTGTTATCGTCGCTATCGTCGTCATCGTCGTTATCGTCGTTATCGTCTTTATCGTCGCTATCGCCGTTATCGTCGTTATCGTCGTTATCATCCGTATCGTAGTAATCGTCGTTATCGCCGTTATCGTTGTTATCGACGTTATCGTCGTTATCGTCGTTATCGTCGTTATCGTCCTTATCGTAGTAATCGTCGTTATCGTCGTTATCATCGTTAACGTCGATATCGTCGTTATCGTCGTTATCGTCCTTACCGTAGTGATCGTCGTCATCGCCGTTATCGTTGTTATCGACGTTATCGTCGTTATCGTCGTTATCGTCGTTATTGTCCTTATCGTAGTAATCGTCGTTATCGTCGTTATCATCGTTAACGTCGATATTGTTGCTATCGTCGTTATCGTCGTTATCCTAGTTATTGTAGTTATCGCCGTTAACGTTATTGTCTTTATGTAGTTGGTATTTTCGTTAATGGCGTTATCGTCGTTATCATCATTATCGTCTTTATCGTCGTTATCGTCCTTATCGTAGTAATCGTCGCTATCGCCGTTATCGTCGTAACCGTCGCTATCATCGTTAACGTCGATATTGTCGCTATCGTCGTTATCGTAGTTATCGCCGTTATCGCCGTTATCGTCATATCGTTATGTCATCGTCCGTTATTGCGTTATCGTCGTTATTACGTCGTAATTGTTATCGTCATTATCGCCGGTATCATCGTTATCGTTATTAACGCCGTTATCGTCGTTATCGCCGTTATCGCTGTTATCGCCGTTACCGCCGTTATCGTCGTATGTATATTATTGTTCGTTCGCATTATCGTCGTTATAGTCGTTATCGTCATTATAGTCGTTCTCGTCATTATCATCATTAACGATGTAATACTCATCGCCATTATCGACATTACCTTCAATTTTGTCGTTTTCGTCGTTATCGTCAGTATCGTCATTATCGTCATCGTCATGATTGTCGTTCTCATCATTAACGTCATTACAGTCATTACCATTATTAACGTTATTATTGTCATTATCGTTATCATAATTATAGTCATTATCGTCATTATCGATATTATCCTCAATTTCGTTGTTATAGTCGTTACCGTCGTTATCCTCGTTACCGTCGTTATCGTCATTATCGTCGTTATACTCGTTATCGTCCTTATCGTCTACAGCCTTGTTATCGTCGATGTTGGCGTTCCCTTAATTATCGTCATTATCGTCGTTATCGTCGTTATCGTCGTTATCGCCGTTATCGCTGTTATCGCCGTTACCGCCGTTATCGCTGATATCGTAGATATTTGTGAAATTGTCGATATCGTATTGATTGTCGTTATGGTCGTTATCGTCATTATAGTCGTGCTCGTCATTATCATCATTAACGATGTTATACTCATTACCGCCATTATCGATATTACCTTCAATTTCGTCATTATCGTCATTATCGTCATGATTGTCGTTCTCGTCATTAACGTCATTACAGTCATTACCATTATTAACGTTATTATCGTCATTATCGTTATCATAATTATAGTCATTATCGTCATTATCGATATTATCCTCAATTTCGTTGTTATAGTCGTTATCCTCGTTACCGTCGTTATCGTCATTATCGTCGTTATACTCGTTATCGTCCTTATCGTCTACAGCCTTGTTATCGTCGATGTCGTCGTACCCTTAGTTATCGTCATTATCGTCGTTATCGTCGTTATTGTCGTTATCGTCGTTATAGTCGTTATAGTCGTTATCGTCGTTATCGTCGTTATCGTCGTTATCGTCGTTATAGTCGTTATCGTCGTTAGCGTCGCTACCGTCGTTATCGCCGTTAACATCGTTGTTGTCGTTATGGTAGTTAACGTCGTTATCGTCGTTATCGGTTCTCGTCGCTGTCGCCGTTATGATCATTATCGACGTTATCGTCGTTATGGACGTTGTCGTTATCATCGTTTTCATCGTTATCGTCGTTATTGCCGGTATCGCCGATATCGTACCTATCGACGTTATCGTAGTTATTGTACTTATCGCCGTCATCGTCGATTCGCCGTTATTGTCGTTATCGTAGTTGTCGTTAATGACGTTATCGTCGTTATCATTGTTATCGTCGTTATCGTCGTTACCGTTGTTACCGTCGTTATCGTCCTTATCGTAGCATTCGTCATTATCCTTGTAATCGTCTCTATCGTCGTTAACGTTGCTATCGTTCTTATTGTCGTTATCGTCGTTATGTCGTTATCGTCGCTATTGTCGTTATCGTCATTAGATTCATTATCGTCGATATCGTCGTTATCGTCGTTATCGTCGTTATCGCCGTTACCGCTGTTACCGCCGTTACCGTCGATCGCCATTATCGTCATTATTATTTCGTTATCGTATTTCGTCGTTATGTCGTTATCGTCTTTACTCGTTATCGTCGTTATCGTCATTATGTCGTTTCTCTTATCTTTACGTATATTTATTACTTTACTTACTATTATTTCTATTCTGTTATTACTTTACTATTACTTTACTTACTGTTTTTCTTTACTGTTCTATTACTGTTACTGTTACTTTACTTTATTATTTTTACTATTTTTTGTTATTGTATTTTGTTACTTTACTTACTTTACTATTACTGTTATTTCTGTTCTTATTATTCGTTACTGTTCTTTTTTATTCTCTTGTTATTCTTTCCGTTGTTTCCGTTACCTTACCGTTACGTTACTTATCGTTACCGTTACTTACCCTTTTACCGTTTTACTTACCGTTCCTTACCTTACCTTTCGCGTTACCTTACGTTACCATGTCCGTTACCTCTCATTACTCAATTACTCCGTTGCGTTATCGTTGTTTTCCCTTTATCTCGTTATCGTGTTACTTGTTATCGTGTTTTTTCGTCGTTATCGTGTTTCGTTTTCGTTTCGTTATTCGTTTCTTTTTTTGTTATCGTTTTCGTTTCGTGTTAGGTTATGTTTATCGTGTTATTGGTTATCGTCTTATCGTGGTTATCGTGTTATCGTCGTTCCGTCGTTACGTCGTTATGTCTTCGTTTATCGTCGTTATCGTCGTTTATCGGTTCGTTATGTCGTTATCGTCTTCGTCTTTGTCTTTATCGTTTATCTCGTTATCGTCGTTTTGTCGTTATCGTCGTTATGTCTTACGTTATCCGTTATCGTCTTATCTGTTATCGTTTATTCTATCGTCTTATCGTTCGTTATCGTCGTTATCGTCTTGTTATTCGTTTTCCTATCGTCTTATTTTATTTGTTTTTTTTCGTTTATCTTTTCGTCTCGTCCGTTATTCTTATCGTTTATCGTCTTATCGTCGTTGTCGTTATCTTTTCTTTTTTGTCTTATTGCTTCTCCGTTCTTTAGCGTCTTTCGTTAGTTATTTACCGTTATCGCGTTATCGTACTTGTCGTTATGGCGTTATCTTGTTTCTTTAACGTTATCGTCGTTATTGTGTTATCGTCGTTATCCGGTTACGGTATCTCGTTCTCGTTATTCTTATGTTTCGGCATTTGTCTTAATCGTCGTTATATCGTTATCGTCGTTCGTTTATGTCGTTTTTCGTCGTTATCGTCGTTATCGTCTTATCGTTTTGTCTTATCGTCTTTTCCGTTTGTCGTTATCGTCTTATCGTCGTTATCGTCGTTATCGTCTTATCGTTTTGTCGTTTCGTTTATCTTCGTTTACTCGTTATCGTTATCCGTTTCTCTTATTGGTTATCGTTATTAACCCGTTTTTGTGTTATCTGTTAATTCGGTTATGTCTTATGGTTATCGTGTTATTTTCCGTTTATGTTTCTGTGTCTTTGTCGTTATTTCCTTATGGTTTACCGTTACGCTTATCGTGTTTGTTTTTTCCGTCGTTATCGTCGTTTCGTTTTTTCGTTTGGTTTCGTTTGTTTCGTTGGTTATCGTTTATCGTCGTTACTCGTATGTTATCGTGTTATTCGTTCTCGTTTCGTCGTTATCGTCGTTATCGTTTATCGTGTTATCTCTTACGTGTTACTCGTTATCCTTATGTGTTATCGTTTTTTACCGTTCGTTATCGTTATCTCGTTATCGTCGTTATCCGTTTCCTTTCCGTTTTCCGTTCGTTTCGTTTCCGTTATCGTCGTTATCGTCTTACCGTCTTATCGTTCGTTCCTTAGTTATCGCTTGCCTTATCGTTTATCGTTTTCGTTTATCGTCGTTATCGTCGTTATCGTTTTCGTCGTTATCTCGTATTCGTTCATTATCGCTTATTCGTTCGTCTATCGTCGTTATTTTTTTTATTCTGTCGTATTCGTTATTTCGTATCGTCTTCGTTTATCGTGTTTCGTTTATCGTCGTTTTCGTCCTTATCGTCGTCGTTTCGTCGTTATCGTCGTTATCGTTTTGTCTATTATCGTCGTTATGTCGTTATCGCTTTGTTTCGTCTTTCGTGGTTATGTCGTTATTCTTATGTATTACGCTATCGTCGTTATCTTTTTTCGTCCGTTATGTCTTATGGCGTTATCGTCGAATCGTCTTATTTGTCGTTACGTCTTTCGTCTTTTACGTCATTATCGCTATCGTCTTAATTGTCTTATCGTCTTTTCGTCTTTTGTCTTATTGTTTCGCATACGTCGTTATCGTTTATTTCCTTACGTCTTATCGTTTATGCTTACGTATTTCGTACCATTATGTCCTTTTACGTTTATCATCGTATTATTTCGTATTATCTATTGACGTTTATCGTCTTTCGTCCTTTCTTTATTGTTCATTATCGCATTACTCATATTTTTGTTTATCTCCATTAGTCTTATCGTCATTAATTTCAATTTTATTATCGTATCGTTATTAGTTTTCGTCATTAAGTCTTATCGATTACTTATACTCATTTCCGTAATTACATTGTATGTCGTTCGTTATCGTCTTTCCTTTGTCAATTATCCGTTAAGTACACGTTTCGTTATTACGTCGTTATTGTTTTATCTCTTAGCTTACTTTATGCTTAATCGTTTTTATCGTCATTATCGCGTTACGTCGTTTCGCCGTCGGTATTTCGTTACGTTATCGTCCATTATATTACCTTTATGCGTTCGTCGGGTTTTACGTCTTAACGTGTTATCGTAGTTCGTCGTTACCCTATTTCTTACGTCGTTATGTCGTTATCTCGTTCGTCGTTACGTCGTTATCGTTCGTTACTGTTACGTTTCGTCTTTTGTCGTTATGTCGTTTGGGTTAACGTCGTTATGCCGTTTCTCTTTCGTCGTCTTCGTTAATTGTTTCTTATCTTGTTTACTATCCGTAGCCGTTATCGTTTTGGCTTATCCCGTTATCTGTTACGTTATTCTGATTCGTTATTCCGTTATCGTGATCGGTCTTATCGTCGTTATCGTTTTCGTGTTATCTCGTTACGTCTTACCGTTATCTCTTTGGTTTCGTTATTGCGTTTTCGCGTATCTCGTTGTCTTATCGTCGTTATGGTTATCTTATTCCGTTTCGTTTATCATTCCGTTATGTCGTTGATGGTTATCTTGTTATTCGTTACTTTTATCGTCGTTAACCGTTTCGTCGTTATTCGTTTATCGCGTTCTTTCTTTCGTGTTATTGTCGTTTCTCGTTATCGTTCGTCGTTATCGTTCGTTATCGTTATTTGTTATCGGTTATCGTGTTTCGTGTTTTTTTATCGTCGTTATCATTTCTTTACGTCGTTATCGTCGTATATCGTCGTTATCGTTGTTTCTTTCCTTATCGTATTATCGGCTTTCGTTTCGCTTTCTTCGTTTATCGTCTTATCGTCATTATCGTCTTATCGTCCTTTTCGTTATCGTCTTTATCGTTCCTATGTTATTGTCGTTTTCCATCGTTTGTTATCCATTTCGTCATTTTATTACCGTTATCCGTTATCGTTTTATCATTGTTATCGTTTATCGTTTACGTCTTATCTTTTTTATCGTCATTATCGTATTACGTCATTATCCTTTCGTTATGCATTTCGTTATCGTCTTACCGATTCTTATCTTTCCTTAGTTTATGTCATTTCGCATGTCATACTTCCCATTTATCCTTATCGTCTTATCATTATTACGTCTTATCGTCATTTTTCGTTTTTTTATTTTTCGTCTTCTGTTTCCATTTCGTCTTATTCAACGCTATCGGTTTATGTTTATCGTCTTTGTATACCTGTATAACATTTTCGTCATTAATCTTAGCATTTCGTATTTATCGGTTTTTGTATTTATTTCGTTTTTTTATGTCTTAATCTTATCGATCGTCATTACCTATATTACCTTCGTCTTATCGCATTTAGTGTTACGTCATTAACGTCCATCGTTATGTTACGTCTTTTCCATCGTAATATCGTTGTTTCGTTTACGTGTCGTTTATCTTTTCGTGTTATGTCGATATCGTCGTTAACTGTTATCTTTATAGCTTTTCTACGTTACCTTACCTATTAGTTTCGTTAAATTTCTTTCGGTTATGTCTTATCGGCCTTATGTCGTTTATCTCTTTACTTTGCTTTTCCTCACGTTTATGTCGTTAACTCGTTATGTGCTTATCGTTTATCTCATTATCTTATGCGTTATCTGTCGTTATCCGTTATCGTCGTTTCGGTTTCGTCTTCGTCGTTATCTCTTTTCCGTTATCTGTTTCGTTTCCTTATCTTATGTTCGTTATCGTTGTTCCGCGTTTCGTCTTATCTTATCGTTTTATCGCTCGTTTGTTCCTATGTCGATCGTTATCGTGTATCATCGTTATCATTATTGTCGTTATCATCATTATCATCGTTATCATCTTTATCGTCGTTATTATAGTTATCATCGTTATCATCGTTGGCATCGTTATCATTGTTATCATCGTTATCTTAGTTATTATCGTTATCATCGCTATTATCGTTATCAATGGTATCATCGTTATCATCGTTATCATCTTTATCATCGTTATTACCGTTATCATCATTATTATCTTTATCATCGTTATTGTTATCATCGTTGTCACCGTTATCATCGTTATCAACGTTATCATTGTTGTCATCGTTATCATCGTTATCATTGTTATCATCATTATCGTTGATTGTGACATTGTCAATACTACCGTTGTTATTATCTACGGTAAACCTGAACTGCATCAATAAAGAATTAGCAAAATAATCTTCAACATGAATTTCTCCTAAAGGTTAATTGCTCGTAAGCCCCTATCAGGCATTGTTGCGCCATTACTTTTAATGACATTAAAACGATTTTATGTAAAGTACGTATATGATTATAATATATATATATATATATATATATATATATAGGTTACGGTTAATGTGCGTATTCGTTGAATGTACATATTTACCGTGAAATGTGCACACTCCTTTTGTTAGGTTACAGTAGTTTTGTTTATCTAATCTAAACTAGTATGGTGTTCAAGAAATTCAAATAAACTTTTTATTTAGTTAGTTATTTCTGTATATCCTAGAATAATGTGTTATAACGCTTCGCAGTATTACGTCAAATATATATATATATATATATATATATATATATATATATATATATATATATATATATATATATATATATATATATATATATATATCGCATCAGTAGTCAGCTTTTTGCAGACAAACTTTAACTGAGATAGAACACATGTTTCTAAAAGAAAAGTTCCTATAAACATATGTCGTAGACTTCGTTTCGAGATACAGGGTGTTGAATATAATTTGTTTTCTCAAATTTTCATTATAACTCATAACCGAATGCTTAGATTTTTTCATGTTGGGGATAATGTCTATTAATTACATAAAACAAGCGATAATAATGTTCACAAACTTGCACAGTGGCGGAGTAGAGGGGGTGCTCAACCCCTTTCATAAACAGAACTTCTACGCCAATGACTATTTTTTATTTATTATTATTGGCTAAACAATAACTACCCGGGGAGGTTGATAGGTCGTGAAGTCAGTCGTGGCCTCCTAGATCCCCGATTTAACGCTACTTGACTTTTTGTATGATTCATGAAGGAAAAAGTGTATACCACTCCGGTTAATACACTTGAAGAACTTCACAATCGCATCAGAAATGCTTGCAATGAAATAAGGGTGCACCATTTAATTAACTTAAGACGTTCTATTGTACGTCGCTGTGAAATGTGTATTGAAAAGAACGGTTTACATTTTGAACAAAGTGTCTAATTTTATTATACTAGTGTTATTGTTATTTATTTATAAATCGTTATTGCTAAGAATTCTTATCAATTTCACAATTATTAATTAAGTATTGTTACAATAATAAATAAGGATTGTTAAAATTAGTGTACTAAACAGATTTCAATTTACAATAGTCTTGTATTTGAGTATGGCTTGATACAGTGGCGGCTCATTAATGAGAGCAAGTGAGCAGCGGTCTATAACTTATTAGAATCTCACTTAAAAACTACATACATGTTTATGGCGAACTTGATACATACATAATTATACAGAAAGTATTGACCGCATAACAATAATAATTATGCATTTCTTTTTATACGAGGATAATAACAATGGATACTAAAAAAAACCGATAACCTACCTATTTATAAATGAAAATGTATTTGAAATTTTAAAGAAACGATCGTTAGGCACTAAAATGGCTCTAAATGTTTTATTATATCTTTTTTATTAAAAACTTTATATTCAATTATTCACATAAAGCACATTACTTAACTTAGTACCACATCAAACACTAAAAATCAAAATAACTCGGAAACGCACAGGAATTTCGAAACAGAACAAGGTTCATTATTTTTGTTAATCTGTATGTAGATAATGAAAATAGTAGTTTTTTTAAAAAATAGTCATTGGCGTAGAAGTTCTGTTTATGAAAGGGGTTGAGCACCCCCTCTACTCCGCCACTGTGCAAGTTTGTGAACATTATTATCGCTTGTTTTATGCCCCTTAATTAATAGACATTATCCCCCCAACATGAAAAAATCTAAGCATTCGGTTATGAGTTATAATGAAAATTTGAGAAAAAAAAATTATATTCAACACCCTGTATCTTGGAAACGAAGCCTTCTACGACATATATTTGTAGGAACTTTTCTTTTTAGAAACATGTGTTCTATCTCCTGTCAAAGTTTGTCTACAAAAAACTGACTCACCTTGTATACACATGTACATATTTATATATACATATATATATATATATATATATATATATATATATATACACACGTGGTGTAAATCAAACAGGGGCTATCGCTATCATCGTCATCATCGTCACATCGTTATCATCGTTATCCTGGTTATCATCGTTATTATCATTATCATCGTTATCATCGTTTTTATCGCTATCGTCGTTATGGTCGTTGTCGTCGTTATCATCGTTATCATCGTTATCATCGGTATCATCGTTATCACCGTTATCATCGCTATAATCGTTATCATCGTTATCGACGCTATCATCGTTATAATCGTTAAAATCGTTGTCATCGTCATTATCGTTATCTTCGTATTCGTTATCGTCGTCATCGTGATTATCAGCGTTATCATCGTTATATTCGTTATCGTTATCATCGTTATCATTGTTATCGTTATCAGCGTTATCATCGTTTTCACCGTTATTATCATTATCAATGTTACCGTTGTCATCGTTATCATCCTTATCATCGTAATCATAGTTATTGTCGTTAACATCATTACCATCGTTATCATCGTTTTATCGTTATCATCGTTATCATCGATATCATCGTTGTCATCGATGTCATCGTTATCATCGTTATCATCGTTTCCATCGTTATCATCGTTATCATTGTTATCGTGTCGTTATCGTGTCGTTATCATCGTTATCATCGTTATCATCGTTATCATCGTTATCATCGTTATTATAGTTATCATCGTTATCATCGTTATCATCATTATCATCATTATCATCGTTCTCATCGTTATAATCGTTATCATCGTTATTACAGTTATCATAGTTATCGTTAACGTCGTTATCATCGTTATCATCGTTATCATCGTTATGGTCGTTATCATCGTTATCATCGTTATCATCGTTATCATCGTGATCATCATTAACATCGTTATCATCGTTATCTTCGTTATCATCGTTATCATCGCTATTATCGTTGTCATCGTTATCATCGTTATCATCGTTACCATCGTTATCATCGTTATCATCGTTATTATCGTTATCATCGTTATCACCGTTATCATCGTTATCAACGTTATCATTGTTGTCATCGCTATCATCGTTATCATTGTTATCATCATTATCGTTGATTATGACATTGTCAATAGTATCGTTGTTATTATCTACGGTAAACCTCAACTGCACCAATAAAGAATTAGCAAAATAATCTTCAACATGAATTGCTCCTGAAGGTTAATTGCTCATAATCCCCTATCTTGCATTGTTGCGCCATCACTTTTTAATGACATTTAAACGATTTTATGTAATGTACGTGTATGATATAATATATGTATGTATATATATATATATATATATATATATATATATATATATATATAAGGTTACGGTTAATGTGCGTATTCGTTGAATGTACGTATTTACGTGAAATGTACACACTCCTTTTGTTAGGTTACAGTAGTTTTGTTTATCTAATCTAAACTAGTTTGGTCTTCAAGAAATACAACAAATTTTGTTATTTAGTTAGTTATTTCTGTATATCCTAGAATAATGTGTCATAACCTTCGCATTATTAAGCGTCAAATATATATATATATATATATATATATATATATATATATATATATATATATATATATATATATATATATATATATATATATCATACACGGCCACTCCTGTAACTTTTGAACGGGTCGTTAGGTTTTGTTCAAGTTTTGATGGGTTTTATTAGAGCCAGTTTGGGATTTTTTACATTAATGACAATATGACCGACTTCCGGTTTCACCGGAAATGGGACAACGGCTGAAAATTTAAATGGAACAACCTGTATGTTTTTACAAATTTGGATTCTACGGCTTCAAATACATACAGTTCATCTGCCAAATGTCAACTCAAACGCCATTATACTTTGACAGAGTCGGCTTCAGTAGCATGATGTGTTAATAAAAAATTAGAAAATTAAAAATTACTGCTTTATTTAGGAAGTAAGGAAATTGCTATGGATATCGCTTTACCAGTACTTGAAAGAGCTATTTAATATACAGGGTGGCCTATGTATGTTTCTATTGGGAACAGTGTGTTTTGGTTAAAAAACCGTAAACTTTAATTTTGATCGTTAAGAAACTTCACAAAAATTAATTAATAGGAAAGATTATATTTTGGGGGTAATTGTACGTCAATTATCTATAATTTAGATGACGTCATAATCATTTAAAAAAAATGGCGCCTGAGTTGACATTTGACAGATGAACTGTATGTACTTGAAGCCATGTGTAAAAATATACAGGGTGTTCAATTTAAGTTTTCAGCTTTTGCGTCATTTCCGGTAAAACCGGAAGTCGGCCATATTGTTTTTTGTGTAAAAATCCGAAACTAGCACTAATGTTACCCACCAAAATTTGAACAAAAGCTAACGACCCGTTCAAAAGTTACAGGGTTGGACCCTATTTGATTTACACCCGATATATATATATATATATATATATATATATATATATCTGTTGTTGCAATAAGGTTGGGAACCGACTATTGAGTCACTGTGGCTTATCTGGACCCTTAACTGCTGTATATATTTTGAAATTAAATCATTCAATCACTACCATTTTCTTGATCATTATCAGTAGTCTAATGCTCGGAGAGTGTATTGCTCATTTAAATTTTATGTAAACAGCGTAAATTAATACTTAAAATTGAGTGTTTGGGTTGCTATAATAAATATTATGATTGCTAGATACCTGAAAGTATCTATTAAGAAGAATCCAAATTTGAGAAGGAATCCTAGAGATGTGCTTACTGTCGAAATAAAGAAGAAAAACAAAGATTGAAGCGTGCATTTAAGCTACCACAATGCTAAAGGATAAAAATAAACTTTTGTGTCAAGCAATAGAACACAAGGTCAAGCAGATTAAATTAATGAGGACTAGAATCAATATTATTGAAGAGCACAAGCAGAGAAAGTATTTATTAATTCACGGGATCGATATTACAATGAGGACTACAACAGAAGAAAAAACAAGGACAGTAGCGCAAATTGTAGGATATCAAGATGTTAACATCAAATTAGCAAATGAAACCTCTTTAAAAAGAAAAGTTTTATATTTAGTGTCAATCCGCGGAAGAAAAGTAACGGATGATAAATATGGGGAAACTATGGTGGCTTAAACTTACAGAAGATAAGAAAAAACTCAAAACAGTTTTATCTAAATGACCATCTAATACTGGACAACCGCTTGATATGACGCGAAGACAGAAAAAATGCATATACATATAATTATAGATTTTTATGTATAAAGAACAGATGCATTCTAGATTCTAAATTGAACAAGAAAAGGTCATTGTGATAAACACGGTAAGTGGTAGACACCAATATAAAATAAATCTGTGCAATAAAGACATATATTTATTTAGTAAAATACTATTGTTGATCAATGTATTAAATATTGTAATTTATGGAATATTAAATTTGATTCAGCAAGGTTATAGGAATTTGATTATTGTGTTTGTAAATAGAAAAATGCTTTATTTACTTAATTTTTTTACTTTCTTAACATTAATGTACTTTGAGTTTCATTAATAGTTGTAATTAATATTTAATTTTATTTATTCAATTATGACTTGGTCCAAAATATAAATAACGATCGTTTTCATTTCATTTAATAACTGTTCATACATCGATGAATGGAAGGCGTTCACAAATGCAAGTAAGAATGATAGTACTTGTATACAAATTTTACATGTTAACGTTAAATCGTTAAAAATATATTTTGATAAATTGTCAGTAATTTTACAGTTAATCAAATGTAATACTGTTCAATTAACCGAAGCTAATATTAAGGAATATATACTTAATACATTTAATTTACATTAATACATATAACAAGAAAGTTAAGACAATAAAAGTCAGGCGCGAATTGTTAATTTATTATAAACAATAGTTAAACTGTAAGGAAAATGATACACATAGCGATAATTACGAAATCATCAATTGCTCGTTTGATTTTTCGGACAAAAATAAATTAAAAATTTTTTCCAAAATTAATTGTAATAATTTATTGTTTTCATTCCTACAGAGCGTTAGCATAAATAGACATAAGTTGTGTAAATTATATTGTATAAATTAAATGTAAATTGTGTGTATGGGCAAGGCACCGCTGTCAAGTCTTCTGATTTAGCTGAACCTTATAGCTATATGTTAAACAGATAAATAAACATTTCAAAGGTTATCATTATCATTATTAACATTATCACTATTATCATTATTACCATTATCAGTATTATTATTTGTCTCATTATTATCGTTACTATCACTATTATCAGTATCATCACTATTAACAAATAAAATTCATATACGTACCACACAAAATTAAAAAACACCGAACGCGTTTGAATAGCTAAGCTATTATCATCAGCGGTCGACTAGTCGGCTAGGCGGCCGCTGATAGCGATAGCTTAGCTATTGAAACGCGTTAGGTGTTTTTTTAATTTTGTATAGTACGTGAGAGTAAGGTACATTCACCCATTACCGCCCTATGCAAAATCTTTACCTATTACCGCCCTGTAAGAGTTTGTCTTTTCTTGTAGAGTATTTTCTTAAAATTATTTGCAAAATTCTATCTCCTATTGTTTTATGAGACGCAAGAGTTAGTAGGCAACCTAAAAAACATTATGGCAGGAGGAGTATATTAGCCTCTTAAGAGCAGGGCTAAGTCATTTAGTCAAAGGTCGGTGCACGTGGTGAAGTGACTGAATAATCTATCTATTTTGGTAAGTAATCATTTGTGCTTTGTTAAGCTATTTTCACCCAAAAAGTTTTAAATTATTATTATATTTATTGTTTTTATGCAGAAGACGGTAAAATAGGTATTCAGCAATAGGTACATAGGTTTTCTTTGATATAAATATTACGCTGAAGTAGAAAAATAATAATTAAAAATAGAGCGGTAATAGGAAAAGATTTTAGTTATTTTGCTATTATCGCTCTATTAGGGCAAAAAAGGGGAAATCTAATGTTTATTTAAATCCCAGTTATTCAATTTAGTTAAAGAGATACATCGTTTTTCTTTCAGTATATTTTTTAAATAATCCTTGATATAGACTAGAATCAATTTCCGCCCTATGATTTTCCTTTCAGAAATACCTTACTTTACGCATTAATTACGACTCAATATTCAACAATTATAAAAATAAGGAATATTTCAAAAAATCAATTTTTAATATTTATACCCAATATACATGAAAAATGTATATTTAGGACACTTTTTATGTCTTCCCTTTTATTTTAGGTAAAAAAAAACAAACAAATATTTATTTGTAATGTAGGCGGTAATAGGTGAAAAATTTATGCGTTTATTCCTATTATCGCTCTATCTAATATAAATGGCTTGCATACTTTTCTTTCTTTTGTGTTGCTTTTGTTCACATTTGTCTGTGTATTTCTTAAATTTAACGTTTTTCAGCAAAATGGCACCACCGAAACCTAATATGCCAAAAGTAAAAAAGAAGTATACCTCTGAAGCTCTTCAAAATACCCTAGAAGATGTTCAGAAAAACGGAATTTCTTCTTACCGAGCATCTCAGATCTATGGCATTCCAAAAACTACAATAAGAGATAAAATTAATAAAAGATATGAACGTGATACCTGTGGAATTCAGACAGTTTTGACTCAGGAGGAAGAACAACTACTGGTAAAATGGATACTTTATCTTGGGGGCGCAGGCTTTCCCGTAACTCGAGAGCAATTATCAGACACGGTTGCAACATTAGTCAAAAATTTAAATAGACCCAATCCTTTCAAAAATGGCATTCCAGGTTATCATTGGTACAGGAACTTCATGGAAAGATATATCGCTACGTGTTTCTCAAAATTTAACGCACGGCAGTTACTGAAGATCAAATTAGAAGTTGGTTTAAGCGAGTGTTTGATTATTTTCAAGAGAAAAATATTACGGAAGTTCTGGAGGATAGCAGTAGAATTTGTAACTGTGACGAAACAGCTTTTTTCCTTTGCCCTAAGGAAAAACAGGTTCTTGTTCGAAAGGGTTCGAAAACAGTTAACCGTATTGCGAATGACGAAAAGGAATGTTTAACTGTTTTAGCTACTGTAGCAGCAAATGGTAATGTAGCACCCCCTATGGTACTTTTTCCATATATACGTATGCCAAAAAATCTTCCGCCAACCATGCTCTCTCCAAATACATTAACTGAGTTTAGAAAAAATAAATTTCACGATATTTGGCCTGGTGATCAAAAATATGAGAAATTATTTAATTTATGGAAAACCATTCAACCAGATCTCCAAATTCAAGACAACGGAGCTTCATCATCAGCGGATTATCGTACCTTTGACAAATATAACGACGACCTGTTAACAGAAGAATTAGAACTCCCATCATTATCAATAAATGATCATTCTTTGGACACTGAAGATCGCAATACATGGTCCGAAAACAACGAAAATCTTGATGAGTTTAATTTAGGTGATTCCACATTCATAAATAACTTAAATGAAACAGATGATTACACCATTTTCAATTTTGATGATGACATAACACTAGCATCGGAAAATACTCAAACTGAACATGATGAAAACATAGTTATTTTAAAAGTTGAACCATTTAAACCACAGAATGAAGAAAATTCGCCTTTTTAAAACTAAAGAAATTGCTTTATCCCCTGTAAAAATGAATACCATTTCTAAGGAATCTGTTCAGACCCCGAATAAAAAATTAAAGATTTCAACATCTTCGCCTTTAAGTGGAACGCTGTCCTCGCAAAGTAATAGAGTTATTTCAAAAATAAATGTCATAAAAGTTGACACTTTTTATCCTCAAGAGAAAGAAAATATCTTTCATTCTGACCATTCTCCAACTAAAAAGGCAAAAATCTGCACATCAATGCCCTTAAGTCATAAACCCTATACTTCACCTGAGCAAACTATACCAGAAGATCGATTTAATGCATCAGAAAATACAAGTTATGTTATCTCTACCAAATTCTACTCCATTTAAAAATGCATTGTATTTTCCAACAATACCTAAAAATAAAGCAGCTAAAAAACGAGCGACAAAAAAACTAACGCCAACGGTAGCGACAGCATCAGAATTTGTTGAATATCAAAGATGAATCGAAGCCGAAAAAGAAGAAAAAGGAAAAAGACAAATTGAAAGAATAAAGAAAAAGGATGAAAAAGCCGCAACTGTTGTAAGAACCGTAAGCAAAAATCCAGCAACTATTGTAAGAACCGTAAGCAAAAAGCCAGCAACTGTTGTAAGACCCGTAAGCAAAAAGCCAGCAACTGTTGTAAGAACTGTAAGCAAACAAAGAGAAAGAAAACAAAAAGATTTATCAGAAAAAAAAGAAGACAGAAAAGCGGCAGAGTTAATATCACAAGAAAGTAAATTTATAGAACAACAATATGTAATAGTCACTTACGAAGACCAATACTTTCCGGGACAAATAAAACAAGTAAAACAGAATAAGTACTTCATTAAAGCAATGAAAAAGATAGAAAAAAATTATTGGAAGTGGCCTGAGCAGGATGATGAAGAAGAAGTCATCTCCGGAATCGATGCTCCTCAGCCAATTAATAAAAGAGGACAATACTTAGTACCGGAGATCGATTCCTAAAATTATTATTATATTTTGCATAAATTTTTTTTATGTGCATAAAATTCGAATTAAAATTAATAAAGATTACAACTATATATTTGTGTGGTTTTAATTTTTACCAAATAAAAGGGTAAAATATTAACATATTTTGTTCATGTCATTTAGAAAAATAGGGCGTTAATAGGATATCTCTAGGGCAAAAACAGGAAAACGGTTCTTAAGGTAGAGCGGTAATAGGAAAAAACGTAATCTTTACAAAATAAAATAAAACTTAATTAAAGGTGTTGTCGTATAAGAAAAAATTAAACATTTTTGGCAAAATAAAATCTTCATTTACAGAAAAAAAACATCCAACACACCAAAAACTTCAAACCGGGCTTAATTTTGAACTAGAAAGTCAAACCTTCCTTAAGTGGGGCGGTAATGGGAGAATTTACCTTACTCTCTTTGTTACAGGTCCTGCCACAGATCCAGAGTTCCATATTTTTAAAATCACTATTACCACATATTATATTAACATATTATTATTATCATTATTATTATTATTATTATGATATTATCATTATTATCACTATTATCATTCATTATTGTAATAAACATACTTATCCTCAGAAAAGGAAGTAATTGGAAAGTGTCGTGTAGAAAGTATTAAGATGATCGTTAAAAGAAGATTGAGTTATCCAGGTAACAGTTGCCATAAAGCCGCATACTAATTGTTATACAACATTGAACACGGAAATTTTTTGAGTATTATAGTAATTTCCAAATTTGATGCGCAACTTCGGAACCACATGGAAAATGTGATACATCAAAGTAAAATAATACCTAAAACTTCTCATATCGAGAGTATTTGATATTTTTATTAATAACCACAGTAAATCTTATCACGAAGATTAAATATAAAATGATAAAAATAAGATATCAAGAAAAATTAAGCCAGCTCAAATACATTTAATTCAAATCGCCAGTATCTAGAAAATTAGTATCATACATCAGTGCTCTGTTATTGTTAGATTTGTCGCAGATAAAGCTGCCACAGATAAAGTAACTAAATGGTAAAATAAATTAATTAACTGTACTGTTAGAAAGAGGAAAGGTATGTATAAAATAACAACAGAGTCCTTACACAATTTAGTTGGTGAATGTCTATACCGTTATATGAAACCGTTCATGAACTGTTATCCTCAAATAATTTCAACACTGAAGATAAATCCAATGGGATATCCTATTTAGACGATTTTTTAAAATACGAAATAAGTTTAACGGCCACTATCTATAAAGAACCCTTTCATATACACCGCTCCTCTTTCGGTATTTCGTGAGGAATGGACCTTCTGAAATCATTTAGGATGCTTGTAGAAACTGTTAAAGGGTTGAAACTATACTCTCAGGAATTCCGGATAATTTTGGAAAAATAAAAAAAGTTCGTCACCAAGATAATGCAGTGTTTGAAAAAAGGGGTTTCCAACTGAAATGCAAAGAGAATTTCCACATAAAAGGCAATTCGTGATTGATTAGCTTTTTAGAAACGCGGTTTGTTAAACACAAACGCATGCACAGCAAATTTTTGGGAATGTTTTATTCGTATCTTCTATTAAACTATTCTGCTTGGTCAAAGAATCAAATGGCTATTGGAAACATGTTTTAAAAACTCTTATTTGATGCGTCAATAGCTATCGAAAATTTGAAATGGGTTCTTTTTAGGTCTTGTATTCTTGACTCTATTGAGTTTGACACGAGGACATTCAAAACTATGGTTTTGGCTTTGGTTCTATCACAGCTAAGTTCTTGAAAAGTATTTTTATTTGGTATACCTAAAAGCTGTCATTAATGACATTGTATGCGGGTTTCTTCCCTTTTTCTTGTGTTTCACTCTTGCGATGAAACTCTCATTTTCTAGACGTAATTTTTTTCTTTTTTGCTTACTGCTCTCCGTCTTCCATTATGTTAACTAAACGCTACTTTTATTAGCAAATATGTTCCCAAAAAGATCAAACGCGACGGCAAAATTTAATATGGGATAACGGCATGCGCTGCGGCCGTACAGACCACGCCAAGCCGTCCGTTATTGGCATGATAGGCGGTTGTCTCTCTTAATCACCGTCACATCCTGTCTCGGAGGTATACAATGTTAACCCGGAACCCGGATGCCCACTATTCAACTCTGGGTTGCAGTCCTACGCTAAATAAAATGTTAAATGTTGTATTTTTTTACTGTAAATTATTAAATAATAAATTATTTGCGCCTTACACCAACTTTGAACTTAAGCCGATTGGTCATTTATATGATCGGGCGGTTTTATGAGTCAGCCCGGTTCCGTCACCTTACTAAAGGTTATATATCACAAAAACGAATCTCAAACTTATGGGCTAATTTATGACTTGCTTTTATATGACAATACATATTTCGACATTAGTGATTAAGATTATTCACACAATTGTTTCATTTTCTCTGTTTATCTGTCTATAACTGCGTCATAATTTGGTATCACAAAGACGAGTAATGCCAGAAAGTTTTTTTATTTACACAGGAAAAAATATGATCGATCATAGGTGCAAAATAATTTAAAGTTTCGCGAATTATAAACCTTATCAGTAGTACCGGGACATCACCCCCTTTTACGTTACAAGCCCCGCCCATTGGGACACCTTCCCCACCACTTTTTTACACGCCCACGTGGGGATCGTATTTTTTCACCTGAGGATAAAAAAGATTTAATCTGTTATTAATTAGACCCCGTTTTTATCAAAGGAAGCTGCACAATTATGATTACATTTTTTTTAATCCCTTCTACAGATTGCGATATAATTTATTTATGCATTTGGGGTTGTATTCTAATAAGGGGCCGTAGTCTTGTAAGACGGGAATCTGTTCGCGGGCTTCTTAATATGTATTTATTATTATTAAACAGTTATACAACGTCATTACGAATGGAAAGGGGCAATCTGTCGTCGACATCGCGTTAATTAATGTATTTACAAATATTTAAAAAATTTGCTGCTCCAAAAATACATTACATTTTGGTCTATTTTGTAAAGCTAATAAACAATTGGATTACTTTCTGATATTAAATAAGCTAATCAAGATAAAGATAACATACACAATTGATTTTTAAATACGCTGTTAAATTCTATATAATGATAATAAAACAGATAATGGGTATTGCGTAACCAGTGAATTAACTTGTAATGCAAAGTGAATGTACGATTTCGCATTTGGAAGTAAACAACCATAATAATAAACGCTGTACATATAGAGATGCAATGCAATTGCGAAGCTGTTATAATTAAATTAAATTACTAACTAACTTAGAATAAAATGTTTATCAATCCGTCAACAGCCAAAACCAAATATGTATTTGCGCAAACAGGTTATTGAATATTATCATGCATACAGCGAATTGCCTGTGTCCTCTTCTTTCAGGTGGATTTCGCCTCTATATGATTTTTCATACATAAAAGTTCTGTCTCATCAGAAATATCTCTGTTTAAAAAAAACTGTTTTATATTTTATAACCAGGTTAAGCATGCATGCTGACCGATTATTAGAGTACTATTTTTAAATTTTCAGATTTTACCGATAATGGGATTGGCATACCATCACATACGTCTATTTTAAATACAAGCTCTGCCTTAGCAGAAATACCCCCTGTCAAAAAGGAAGAGCGATGAGGTAGAGGAGAAGGACGAGTCTCAAAACCATGATGATGATAGCGACGAATCACGGTTCAGGAACGAGAAGAAGACCGACAAAGAATGTGATTAAATAAATGATGTATTGTTGTTTATAATAATAATATATTTTCAAACGCTAAGCTTTCCTTCAATTTTTATTAATAAACTTGTTTTTCCTAACGGTGTTTGAACCTGCACTAACAATGCTGTAGTTAATGCGAAAGGGCGGTTAGATGGGTAACTACAATAAGTATGAGGTTGGCTTTCTTTTGCACTCTGTAAATTAAATCATACTGCTATTTTTTGAATAGAGAGCTGATTTTCTATGATTAAGTTAAAACAGTTTGGTACCTTTGAATTGTGGTTGGTTGGTTTTAGCAAAGTGTAAGTTAGCCTAATCAGTATTTTTGAGCTGTAAACTAGTTTTCTCCGGATGTACATTATGATTTGATTGATGTGGTTGATTGATTGATTGATTGAGATTGATATGATTGTTTGATTTGATCGATCAAACGTGATTTGTTTGGGATTGACCTGCTTAATTGATTTGATTGATGTGATTTGATTAATTGATTTGTATGTTTGAGAAAGAGACGATAGAGACGAGGGAGAGTCGAACACAATCAACCTCTATTACAGAAAACATTCATTAGTCTTTACACCACTAGATGGCACCACACAACCCTAATTAGTCCTAGAAGTCTACCGCTAGGCGCTGCCGTCTCTACTACAGAAAACATTTGCTAGTTTAAAAATATATCACTAGATGGTGCCACAAACGAAACCCTAATTAGCTCAAGAAATATAATGCTAGGTGGCGTCACCTTTATTACATAAAATATTCATTAGCCCATACACAACTAGATGGCTACACAAATTCAAATTTCGCAACAAGGAGGCCACGACAGGAGGGCGCAGACACAAGTTCCTATATTTGTCGTATAAGTTAAGAATTAGGACCCCTTATTAGAATATTATTTCCACCCAAACATGTGAGCCAGGGCAGGGGTGTGAAGGCCCGAAAGCAATTTGCGAAGCCCTATGCCTGTCTAATAAGTTAGCAATAGGCCTCTTATTAGAATGCAAGTTCAAATTTCTCGCAATAAGTAATCAGAATGTAAACACTTAAATAGAAATTGAAATTTCCCACCAAGGAACCAGGGGATAAGACCCGAAAACAAGTTGCGAAGCCCTATGTTCTTACTTATAAGTTAGCATTGGGCCCCTTATTATAATACAAGTTCAAATTTCCCTCATAGATGGCACCGCATACGAATTCAAATTTTTGGTCGAGGGCATGGGCCTAAAAGTAAGTTGCTAAGCCCTACATCTGTACTACAAGTTAGCAGTATGCCCCTTATTACAATACAAATTCATATTTCCAGCCATATTCTGCAGAGACTTAAATGCAAAATTCAAATTTTTCGCCAATGGGCCCCCGACAAGGGGCAAAGCCCCGAGAGCAAGCTGCGCAACCCTACATCTGTCTTATAAGCTAGCATTAGGCCCCTTATTATAATACAAATTCAAATTTTCCGCCAAGGGTACCGCGACAATACACTAAGGCCCACGAACAAGTTGCGATTACGACAAGGGGCGAAGACCCGAGAACAAGCTGCGACACCCTACACCCGTCTTACAATCTCGGTTACGTTCGGGGAGGGTTGGGGTGGGGATCGCCGAAACAGCCTTGGCCGCGAAATTTTACCTATATGAGACATGCAAATAACGGTTTCTCGAAACGTCAAGTACTTGCAGCAACCAGCAACGAGATTGAGATGATTGGTGGCGTGCACTAGGATTTATTTAATAAGGAAAAGTTTCTCATAAGCGGTGTTGAGTTAAAGGTTAAATTTGACCGACCAAGCCTTTAGTCTAATGGCGTCGCACGGCTCAAATTACAAGATGCGGATTATGGACACTAGTTTACTGGTGAGACGTATGTGAATCAATCCCACCATTCTAACTGCGCGCTAAAGCCTTACAAACAACTGCAGCAAAATACTCTGTTACAAGGACCGAAGTAAAAGTGCTAACTATACCTGTGGGCATACAGCGAAAATCATCGGGTAATGTCTTGCAGGGTCAGTTACCTAGACGATGTATCGTAGGTTTTACCACAAATAAAGCCTTGAGACAGATAATGTGTAAAGTTATTGACTTTTGCATTAACTGTAACCCCGTTAGTGCGATTCCTACCTATATGAAAGCATCGCATCGCTAAATTTTGCCTATATGATTAGATTTGATGTTTGTTAAAGAATTGCTGGACACTTTTCGCAATAAAGTTCTTGCCCTTATCCGTCTGTATACTTTGAGGTATCTTTTCGCATCTTTGAAAAATAACCGAAAATACGTCGATTATAGAACATGTAGTTTTTCAGCTTCAGAGCTCGTGTCTACGCCATCTTGCTAAATATATCGATAACCGTCAGTATATAATTATACCAGTCATTATATTTACTTAGATTTCTCATATCGCAAAGACCCCGCCTGTCATAACTCAAAAAAAAATGTTACCCACAATGTACCTGTTTCGAGTAAGTTTCTCACTACACGTGTATGCATAGTGTACACTACTTGTTTCTGTAACCGCGCTCTAATATCTTCCCTAGGGTCTTGTCTATAAATCTAAGTTCCTTTTTAACATGGGGTATTTCTGCTAAGGCAGAGCTTGTATGTAAAATAGACTTATGTGATGGTATGCCAATCCCATTATCGGTAAAACTCAAAAATTTAAAAATAGTACTCTAATAAGCGTTCAGCATGCAGGCTTAACCTGATTGTAAAATATAAAACCGTTTTTATTTTGACAGAGGTATTTCTGATGAGACGGAACTTTTATGTATGTAAAATAATATAGATGCGAAATCTAGCTTAAAGAAGAGGATACAGGCAATTCAATGCATATATCGCAATATTAAATAACCTATTTGCGCAAATACATATTTGGTTTTGGCTGTTGACGGTTTGATAGACATTTTATTCTAAGTTAGTTAGTAATTTAATTTAATTATAACAGCTTCGCAATTGCATTGCATCTCTATATGTACGGTGTTTATTATTATTATTGTTTACGTCCAATTGCAAAATCGTACATTCACTTTTGTATAACAAGTTAATTAACTGGTTACGCAATACGCATTAACTGTTTTATTATCATTGTATAAAATTTAACAGCATATTTAAAAATCAATTGTATATGTTATCTTTAGCTTGATTAGCTTATTTAATATCAAAAGATAATCCAATTGTTTATTAGCTTTACAAAATACCAAAATACGATCCCCACGTGGGCTTATAAAAAAAGCGCTATTGCATCAGGGTAGAAATGATTATTATTATTTCATTTAATATTTAATTTAGACCTTAATGTTTTTTGCAGCAGCAAATTTTTAAAATATTTGTAAACACATTAGTTAACGTGATGTCGACGACTGATTTCCACTTTCCATTCATAATGAAGTTGTATAACTGTTTAATAATAATAAACACATATTAAGAAGCCCACGAACAGATGCCCGTCTTACAAGAGTACGGCCCCTTATTAGAATACAACCCCCAATGCATAAATAAATTAGGTCACAGTCTGTAGATGGGATTGAACAAAAAATGTAATAATAATAGTGCAGCCTCCTTTGATAAAAACGGGGCCTAATTAATAACAGATTAAACCTTTTTTATTCTCAGGTGAAAAAAAGACGATCCTCACATGGGCGTGTGAAAAAGTGGTGGGGAAGGTGTCCCAATGGGCGGGGCTTGTGACGTAAAAAAAGTGGAGAGGATGGTGTCCCGGTACTACTCTTACCTCGTTTCAATATTAGATTTTAATAAATTATTTTCGGTTTTATTATTACTTAAAAATTGTAGTTGTTATAAAATAAAATTCGCACAAAGGTTTCAGAACCTCAGATTAGCGTCAAGTAGACGTACAAATGGTGTTGTAGAACCATTGTATACAATGACAAGCGAAATTCACGGCATTATTTGCCGTGAATTACACAACCTAGAATATTTTCCTATCTTTTACACAATTCTTTATGCCTACCACACAATGTTATGTAAGAGATTATGCACGATCGAGGACGTGCAGTAAAAAAAGTTTAATCCTTTATTAGACTAGGCACAACGAATAGAGTATAGCTTTAAAACTTTTATCATTTTTATAGCGACAGAGTCATTATTGCCACTACAACTGATCAACTTCGTTACAATTTCAATTTATGTAAAAGTAACGTTTTTTATTGTTCTAAAAAAATACTTACTTTCTCGTATACTGCCCCATCCAATCACTGTTGCAGTCTTTCCTGCGTATGTATCTCCAGATGCATGTGGTAAGCAAATTGGACGCACTTGGTGAGTGAATACAACTGGAGAATCTAAAGTTAATACGGCAACGTCGTTGAACTGGAAACACACAATGAGCAACATATTTTGATCTGTAGTAAAAACATTACTAATGTTCTAAAATCGAATCCTCTATGGCGATAAATTCTTTTTACTTTCTTTTCGATGTGTTTCACTTCACTATCAGTTTTAATGTTATGATCTCCTAACCGAACAGTTATTCTAGCTACATCCCAGGAACTCATGCTGAAATACAAAAATGTAATTGTAATTAAAAAACACGTTTTCAATTTTAGTTTTTGTTTAAAGAATATTTTCGATAAAATAATTTTTTTAAGCTTTGAAACTATAATTGAATGGTTTTATAGCCAAAATTAAACGTTAGGCGGTTGTTTCATTATTGGAATAAATTATATGCTTTGGGGCCGAGATTTCCACTTTTCGATAATTTAGTCCGTCAAGCCATCAGAGGTTATTATATTAACTATGGTTTTCGAGAATATTAATTGCGAATTAAATTTGTTGACAATTGGAGATACAGGAAATACAAATTTTGGGTTTTTAATATAAAAATAGCGTTTTTGAATGATGTTTGTGCGTCTTGATGTCTTTCACCTTTTCTAGAAAACGTAAAAATTAATTCAACAGATTGTAATTTATTTTCCAACTTAGAAAATGGTAGAAAGACAGGAATGGTTTTGTAGTACAGTCGTATCAAACAAAGACCTAAATTTAATTTGTTATTGATACTACAATAACAAAAAAAATAGTATTAACATAAAATTAGTGTTAGACATCAAGTTTTTGTTTCTGAGTCATACATTTACATTTAACAAAAAATGGGTTTGGCATCCACATCAATAAATAAACTAATAATTATAATTCCCGCTAGTAAACAAGTTTTAGTATCGAATAGAATATTAATTTTTGGGGTGCTTAATCTTTTTGCCTGCATGATAATAAGATATTATTAAAGCACTTTATAATGATTAAAGAATGTTGTTATGATACTTACTGCGCTACACAATGGGCAGCAGAAAGGATATGAGTATTATCAATAAGAGAACCACCACAAAATTGACGGGCTCCATTAAACAGTCCAGCGATCCAGGGCCATTCTCCCAAATCCGCGTTATGACCTCCAACGATTCTTTCTTGATCTTGATAGCCATTTTTAGCTCCACACGCTGCCTCTACAGGAGCAGGGTGAATAATAGGAGTCGGTTTTGTTATTGGTTTGATGGATGGAGGTGGCGGTCTGAAAGGTGAGCTGGTGGTAGGTGGTTTAGCTGGTTGTGGTGGTACAATTGGTACTGGAGGAGTTGGTTGTGGTTGTGGGAAAGGATAACCGGGAGATGGCGGATGCGTAGGCAGAGGTGGTATTGTGTGATGAGGAGGGTGCGTTGGAAGTGGTGGAGGCCAACTTGGAGGTTGAGGATAATCTGGTTTTTTTAAACTGTCTGTATTTTGTTCGTTTTCATACTCTGGTGTAATTGAGACAGTTGTGGTTGCCGCGGTTGTCGTTGTTGTTTGTTCTGGAATTGATGTACAGCAAACACCAAACAACTATAAAAATTTAATAATCCAAAAAATTTTATTTGGAAGTGTAATTATATAACCTGACGTCCCTGCGCCGTGTAAAATCTACAAGTGTCGTACATTCCTAAAATCCAACCGTCCCAATTATTTAGTTCGGGCAGTTTAAAAAATGGATAGCATTGCCTGAAGGACATGCACTTTCCCAAAACACCTTTACTAGTGTAACAACGTCCAGTTAATGCAGGGTTGGTGGCTGCAATCCCGGTGAAGAATTGATCATTATTATGATGTAAAAAAGGTACTGCCGAAAGAAGTTGTCGAGTAGTTCGTGTTAAATTGCTGGCAGCTAAGAACAGATTAGGTATATTATAACTCTCGATACCTTTGTACCTTTATTAATTGATACGCGGTGGGATGCTTACATGTCGCATATCAATATTATAGTCCGGTCAAGCAGGTGAATGTTCTGCCCGACCTTGGCAGTGGCCAACAGCTACCGTTGGTGTTAAAGCAATATATTGTAATACAAATACCTTGACTTCAAATATTTACCATAAACATTTAAATTTTAACACATAATTATTAATGCAAATATATGAACTTATAAAGGTTAGTCAGATAAAAGTAATAGGTACCTATCCACATGTTCAAAATTTAACGAAAACTAATTTCAATTCAAATGCTTAGTTTAATTAAAATTTTGCGAAATAAAAATAATTTTAAAATAGTTAAATTGTTACCTTCAATTACAACAACATCATCATTATCTAATATATCACAAACTGCAAGATCACAAAACAACACAATAATGCACCAATAACAAAAAATTCGCACCATCCCCATTTTAAGGGAAGATAAAACACTAACGCGATGACCACGCAATGGAGATATTTTCAAAGGTTGGTCTTATAAAACTCATGGTATGCATCTTCCCCTTCCACAATTTACCTGCGATTCTAATTTGCAATAACCTATCGAACGATATTGCAAGTTAAAAGAGTCTAAATGTTTATCTGGAAACGTAATCTGATTTATTAAGTCAAGAATGTCTTAGACAATCAGATGTGCCGATTTCTAACTACGTTCTGTTTAAATAATTACGGACACAGTATTATTTTCCTAACACCCGCATTTAATCAAAACAAACTTTTTTTTTAAATTTGCATATAAAACTGTTTATTAGCAACACCTCTTGTAAGGTAACTTCAACATTTTAATGCTGTTTAACGGTGATGTTGCTTATATTGAACCTTGAAACAGTAAACTAGATGATACTTAAGTATAACTTTGAGATTAATTACATAAACAAATGTTGCAAACGTGGGGTGGCTTCACAAATATCACTACCAATTTATTGCAAGTCCGGATAATGGCCCAAGTGAGAGAAACTTGAAAAAAATCATTCAGCTTGTTAGTTTTATAAATATTGTTGGAGCATACAAAGGCATTTTGATTACTGTGATTTAGTAATTGTTAACGGGTGTGAAATAATACACAAACACAAGTATGGAAAGGAACAATAAAGTAGTGACTATTAATTTTAAAGAAATATAATTTCTATAAAAAGAAAAAAAATTAAATAGTCTAATTATATTACACATCTATTACGTACATTTAATCCATTATCTGCACTACCTAACCTAGAGTGAAGGTGTTATGAATTGACAACATCTGCACCCTTAGGTGTCCATTAACTTAACCTCAGAATAATACTTTATAATTGAAATGCATCGGATAAACCGTTTTTTAACCGTCCGTCTAGGGAATAAAGGTGTCGTATAAGGGGATGAATTAGAAAAAAAAACTTGATAACTTCTAATTGCTTAGGTTTTAATTAATTTAAGTTTAAAATAGTACTTCTGTATTAAAACAAATCGTTTAGGCCGTTTTCTAACAGTCCGTGTAAGGTATGAAGATGGCGTATAAGGGGATGAATCATAATAAAATTTGATAGCTTCTATGCCCTCAGGTGTCGATTAATTTATCTTCAGAATAATATGTTTATAACTAAAACACGTTGATTAAACCATTTTTAAACAGTACATATAGGGGATAAGGGTGTCATGTAAGGAGATGAATTAAAAAAAAACTTTATAACTTCAAAATCCTTAGATTTCGTTTAATTGAACACTAGAATCGTACTTCTATAATTAAAACAAATCATTTAAACCGTTTTTTAACATCCCGTCTAGCGAATAAATTAGAAAGATACATAACCTCTACACACTTAGGTGCCGATTAACTTAACTTTAGAGTAATATTTCTATAAGTAAAACACACCGAGTAAACCGTTTTTATACCGTACATCTAGGGGATAAAAATGTCGTATAAAGGGATGAATTAGAAAAAAACTTGATAACTTCTACACCCTTAGGTGCCGATTAATTTAACTCCAGAATAACATTTTTATGATTGAAACACATTGATCAAACTGTTTTTAAACAGTACATCTAGGCGATAAGCGTGTTTTGTATGGGGATGAATAAAAAAAAACTTGATAACTTCTAAACCCTTAGGCTTCGGCCAATTTAACTTTAAAGTAGTACTTTTAAATTAAAACAGAACGTTTAAGCCGTTCTCTAACAGTTGGTCTAAGGTATGAAGGGGATAAATTAGAAAAAAAAATTCATAACCTCTACTCCCTTAGGTGTCGATTAATTTAACTTTAGAATGATACTTCTATAATAGAAACATGTCAATTAAACTGTTTTGAACTATCTAGAGGATAAGGGTGTCGTATAAGGGGATGAATTAGAAAAAAAACTTGATAATCTCTACACTCTTATGTGCCGATTAATTTAACTTCAGAATAATGTTTTTATAATTGAAACACTTTGATTATACCGTTTTTAAACAGTACATCTAGGCGATAAGCGTGTTGTGTAAGAGGATGAATTAAAAAAACTTGATAACTTCTAAATCCTTATGTTTCGGTGAATTAAATTTTAAAGTACTGTAAAACTTTGCACCACTTTTTTGACAAATTCTTTAATAATATATAAAGGTGTGTTAAAATCAGTTTAATTATGTTTTTATTATTGGTATCTATTGTACAGGTTATAAAGAAATCGTGACTACATTTTGAAGTTGATTGATTGTCACTAAGAAAAAAAAACTCATTTAAATTATGGTGAAAAGTATACCATAAGATATATAAGATATATAAGTATACATTGCACCATTTAGTGTTTCAATTATTTTTAGCCAGTAAACTGTTGGTGTAAAGAAATAATACACGAATATTAACATTGCACCACTACAAATATTTTGGATTTTTTTATTACTATTTTCTTACATTGGGTCACAGTAATAGACATCTTTAAGGTCGTTATTCTTTATTGCTTGCTCAATTTTAAATTCTAATAATTTTCAACTTAAGAAACATTAGTATTCTAAACATTAATTTTGCGTCTGCCCCATATGAAATCTGTAAAAATTACTTCCACCATAACTTGTCACATTCAGGAACAACATATAAACCATGCCTTGGCACTTGTTTGGGTGGTTTTATTGAACCAATTATTTGATCCCATATGTACCACTTTTCGTCCCGTTTTTTGGGCCACTTCCAAAACCTTAACGTCTTTACGATTGAGTTGATCATAGTTCCATCTTTATCTAAAGACGTTATGACCCCGGGATATATATTACCTTCATAAATACATAATACATGTTCGCCAATAGCTCTGGTAACATCTTTCAATCCATTTTTTTTTACTTTTTCAACACTAGTTACTCCGAAAGTACCGAAAACAAGCATTTGGTTAAATGCATTCTCCTCTTCCATTTCGTGTTCATCAATTCAATCAATGAATCTTGCAAAATTTATAGGTGGTCATTAGCAGCTATATCTTCATCTGAATCTTCATCTATAGCAACTTCCAATGTTTTTTTGTTTGGAGGCTTCAGTCTTTGCTGTAGAACTTGATGCTTCAGTTAGGTCTGTAATACTAACTTGGAAATGAGCGATGCTTTATCTTGCTGGAACGGTTAACATCTTTTTCTTTCCACGAGTTTTAAACTGGGTTGTTTCATGTTTTTTATTCTGCAAATATTCAATGAAATAATTGTCTATAGCCGACGAACGTGAAGTGTTAAAAGAATTAGTAGCTTCCTGGTTGGTTGTTATCATGGATCGACGGGTCGAATTTAATCGTTCCAATAATGGAGTCACATCACAAGGCACAATTCCACATGTTTTGAAGCCTGCCTTTAAAATGTCGTGAGAATCTTCTCCTATTTTTTTTCATTAAAGATAGTAGTAATGCTGAAAAAACTGTTGCTTTTCAAGGGCATTTGACCTGCTTCCAATATGAGTTTCCTTGTACCTCGTTAAAATTTCCCTCCAAGCTCTCTTCATGGGTGCAAATAACGCAACATCAAGAGGTGGCGTTACATGAGTACTATTGAGCGGCAAGCAAACGAAATGGGTATCATTGTTTTTACATAAATCCAAGACCTCAACATTTATATGAGAGGATAGATTGTCCCCTACAACGACCTTCCTTCCTAGGATTTTTTTTAAGTTTTGTAAACAAAAGTGTGTCAAACCAGTCTACGAACGTTTGGGATTGAAACAATCCGGATGCAGTGTTTCAATAGCGTGTATTTGGCAGACCATTTTCGGTCCTTGGACTTATACACTACGTATGGTGGAAGTAGCTCGCCAGCTGCACTTCCTGCAAGCATTTAATACCATGCTTAGTTAAAATTTTCTTTTGTCCAGGGTAGTCGATAAGATTGGTTTTGTCACAATTGAAGACAGCATGTGGTTCTACATCGGCCAATGTTTGTTTTAAATGTTCTACGCATTCCGTCACCTAATCTTCATGAAGTGCTGCTCTGCTTCTTTTTATATTAGACGCGAACCATTCTGGAAGATCTTTATGACGATGTAGAAATGATCTTACCCAATCTTTATCTGGAACGTTGTTCCTAAAGCGAGCTATTTTTCTTCCCTGGCGACTTGTATAAGTTTTGATTAGTTGTCGTAATTCCATTTCAGTCATGGGAAAGCCAAAATCGCTTAGCCTATGAATACAAGATACAAAACGTATCTCTTCTTCATGAGAGAACACAGGTGGATACCCAGGTTTTGTTCATATACTGTAATTTCAGTTTATGGAAAATAGTTCGTCGAGGTATTTTGTATGCTTCGGCAGCGATTCTTACACCCATACCGAATTTTACGGCAGATAAGCATGCTTCTAAATCTTCTGGTGTATAATCAGCATATTTCCGTGATCCTAATTACATTTTATAATATCGGGGCATTTACTGAAAAAAAAACACTAAGGGAATGCACTTTAATCCATTTTCAAATAAATGGGAATACATTGCACCACTTAACTACAGCAAAGTATCCCCAATTTTTAACGTAAAGTGCACAAATCAATAAATAATTTTTTGTTATGCATTTCTTACTTTAACACTCTATTTTAATGGCTACATTTATAAAACGGTAATGGTGTATGCGATTAAACGTGTACTTACCAGTATTTATCAGCCAGGGGTTCCTTGGCAACAAGATTTGGCAGGGCTTCGAAACGGCAACAATTTTAAAGTTATAATTTAGACGCCAACTACATGACGACTTGCGCTATGCGGTGAAGACTAACGTGCTCCAATGACATACTGTAGTGTCCTCTATCGGTACAAGACGTAGTAGGGGGATCAAAACACAGGACGGTAGTACTCTTACAGTAGTTATAACAATACGAGCATACTATATAACTATTGGTTTTCCTTTTTAAATGCATGGATATTGACGTTGCACCGCATTAAAAGCGGTATCGTCGGGATCAGACTCATTGTTTTCAGTTTCTAGCTAATCTTGGTCTCTTAAAGTAACTATAACAATAAATCGCGAACATCTTCTGTCACTGTGGGTTTCATTTTTGTTTGTAAGTGTTGCCCTGCAGACCCGTTCGTAGACATAATTCCCTCAACACTCGCTAGAAAATACCTCAGAAGCGCGTTAGTGTTTCCTGATGCATATCGTATTTTGGACAAAACGTGGATTTATTATAAGTAATGAGTACGTCATGCACAAAATGGGAGAAATCATCTAAAAGGCAACAAACAAAATAGATACTTGCATTTTTAACAAAAATGGTACAAAATTAATATCTATTCATCTCCGAATAGCTTTATAGTCGGTAGTTTCAAAAACATTTTGAGTAAATAAAGTAAGTGAATTAAAATTGGTTGAGTTTCCTTCTTGCCATTAGTTCTAATTTTCGCGTACCATTGATAAATAAATAATAACCGACTAGGCGTCGTGGTACTAATCTGCTCTGGATTAGATTCCCGGTTGGGCGTTTAGAGTTTTTTTTTTATGATTGTGGACCGGAATAGGCAAAATTTGGCCTATCGTGCTAAAGCACTCAGGAACACTTAGAAGGATGGATAGAAGGATAATGAATTGCCAATAGATTCCTATGAACAGCTACCTTAAATTTTCTCATATCACAAGTGAGAAGAAAGCAGGAACTAGGGAGATCATTCCAGAGTTTAGAAGCCGTGTAGAAATATGTGGATTGCGCCCGTTTGGTACGACAAGTGGAGATTTGTACTGCATACTGATGATGTGAATGAGCGAACCGAGTGTTTCTCGCAAAGATAGCCCGAGATGGTATCAAAGAATATAATTCAGCTGCACAATAGCCGTTGTAATAACGATAATACAACGAAAGAACTGAAACCATCCTTCTATGCTCAAGGGACTGTATGTGAGAAGTTAAAGACGGCTCATTTATAAGCCTAATCGCTCTCTTTTGAATACGATCAACGATATCGAGAGCGTATTGGGGAGCACTAACCCACAGGTGAGAATTATATTCCAGATGAGGCCGAATTTGGGCCTTATACAGCAGAAGGAGTTGTCGAAAATTAAAGTACTGCATATATCTGTACAAAAAGCCTATTTTACGAGCAGCTGTTTTGGTAGCTGACAGAAGATGGTCGACCCATGAGAGATTTGAAGATACAGTCATACCCAACAGAGTAATAGAGTCTGAAAACTTAAGAACTGGGCCATCCATACCTACAAATGATCGATCTATTTTGGCGGACACAAGGCAACACTGAGTTTTGTTAGCATTAAATTTAACTAGATTATTGCTTCCCCATTCGAGAGTACGTTGAATGTCTTTGTTGATTGAATTTGCCATTTCAGCTTTAATTTCTTGATTTGACATAGAAGGTGGATTATCACTATGATTAGACTGAGATGAACTACAGTGCAGAGTGCTGTCGTCAGCAAAGCAATGGATGAGGTTAGTTCTTGAAGAAATAAGGTGATTTATGTACAGCAGAAAAAGTGTAGGCGCTATAACGGATCCCTGTGGTACGCCCGCGTTAATGCTAACTTCTTTTGAAAAAAGCCATCAACTACGACACGTATTCGTCTTTTATCAAGGAAACTAGAAAACCAATTGATGAGCGTATCATTAAACCCAAAAGAGGTGAGTTTGGCAAGTAAACACTTATGCCAAACTTGGTCAAATGCCTTTGAGATATCTAAAACGACTACAACTTCTTCACCGGACTGCTCTACTGTATTATTCCAAACTTGGGTCACATATGGATGAAGATCACCTGTTGAACGACTTTGCCTAAACCCATATTGGTGGTCACTAAGGAGTTTGTTAGTTTCAAGGAACGTGAGCAGTTGGTGGCTTTTTCCATGATTTTAGACAAAATGGAAGTGATGGTAATTGGTCGGTTGTTTGAGGGATCGGCCTTATCGCCTTTTTTAGGAATAGGTTGAACATTTGCTAACTTCCATGATGAAGGGATTTCCCCAGAAGACATAGAGATCGTATAGAGCTTAGATAGAACTGGTACTAGTTCGGGGGAACATTTCTTTAAGACAATACCGTCTGGGCTAGTCGCCTTATTAAGATCAAGCCTACTGATGATCGATTCCAAGAGCTTGTACCGAAAATAGATTGGTTTCATAGCGTATGAAGAAGAGTTGACTAGGGGCACATCTTTTCCAGAATCATTGATACACGAGTTTGATGCAAACAAATCCACAAAAACATTGGCTTTGTCTACTGCCGATCCGTCAATAGATGTTAGGGGGGGAAATGAAAATGTTCCAAAGTTTTTACTAATGGCTTTAGCTAAAGACCAAAATTTACGACTGCCTAAAGGAGATGTAGCTAGTTCATTGCATTTTCGTTGTTCGAACAACTTTTTAGTTTTAGTGATGTCACTTTTGCAGATATATCTAGCACCAACGTATTCTACATGACTGTCGACCGATTTATTAGATTTCCATTTAATGTAATATTTATTTTTTAAAGATATTGCATCAGCACAAGCCTTATTGGGGCAGGGTTGGGAACGTGAATGACCTATACGGTACTGTTTTTTGGAAATGTATAACTCCATTCCCATGAGAATGACTTCAGATACTGAAAGAGCGATGTCCGAAGAAGAGGACGACTTAAAACAATATTCACGCCATGGAAAGGTTGCAAAGAAATCCCTTAAATCACTCCATCGAGCTGACTTAAAACACCACAAGGTTCTATCGGTTTTGCGAACAACAGTGGAATTAGGTACAGTAGAAATGATTTCTATTAGACAATGGTCGGAAAGACCTAAAGGCGAAAGTTTTATAGACAAGAGGGTTTGATGTAAGAAAGAGATCTAGAAGATGTGGAGTATGGTTAGGGTTATCAGGGATTCTTGTGGGTTCAGAAATCATTTGTGTGAGATCACATGAAATAGCAAATGTTTCTGCACTATGACCAACAGGATTTGTAGTAGATGAAAACTGAAGCCAATTAGAGTTATGAACATTGAAATCGCCTACAATTGAGATATCGCAAGATGGAAACTGAGACAGGAGATAGTCAACTTTCATACTAAGGTAATCGAAGAAGTCTTGAAAGTTTCTATCATTAGGAGACCTATAGATGCAACAGTAGAATTTCACAAAACTAGGACGAGAATGTTTAAACCAAATCACGTCAAAATTTTTATTTTCTAAGGAAGAAACCCTCTTGCAAGCAATTCTGTCCTTGATGTAGGCACATACGCCTCCTTTATATCGAAAGTTAGAGTGAAGGTGGTAGTGAGGAAATTGCAAGTCGGGCGACTCGGAGCTTTCGAAGGAGACTTGTGTTTCAGATAGTGCCTCTAGCCTTGGTTCTTTGCAGGGATGATGACTCTTACGCGTGGGATGTGAATAAAAAATACGAATTAATAATAAGCAGTTATTGACCAAATTAATGAATTACAGAACAGAAAGGTTTAACTTAATCCAGTGCATGTACATAGTTTTTTAAACTATTATTTCAACCAAACTGAAAATTTTAGTGTAATAATCTAAATAATACTTTTGAAACATGTACATAATTCATTTGATACAGGCACATGCGAGTATGTCGGAATTATTACACGGTGTAGTGTTATTTTGGTGCATAACATTTACCAATGACTCAAATCACTGTAGACAGCATAAACTCGCGGCTTTTAACTTTTTGGTTCATAGATTGATTAATTTTCCTCTTTCAGTTCAAAATTATAATAAAGAATTGCGCATTATTAAAGAAATTGCTGCATACAATGAGTTTTCAGGTGAAGTGGTTATGAATATAGTTAGGAAACAAACACATAGGATGAGGGTTAAGAATGCTAGGGAACAACTAGAAGCAAAGTATGTAAAGTTACCAAACTATCCTGCTTATACAAAAGTTCTATCTAAAATCTTTTCCAAAATTAATTTGAAAACAGTCACTACTTCAGATAATAGTTTGCAAACGCTTTTAGACAATCCAAAGGATCAAGTGGATAAGCAGGGTAGGTCAGGAATGTATTAAATTAATTGTAAAAATGTGGGACAAACGAAACGACCTATCAAAATTCGCTTTAAAGAACATTTAGCTCATATAAAATACAAACGTTGGGACAAGTCTGTCGTAGCCCTACATATGTTTGATAAAAATCATGTAATAGGTATCCTTAATAAAACATCTTAGTAAGAAACACTTAATTGTTATGATAGTTTAGATATCTTCAAAAACAAACAAATTCTAATGAATAATGACGATCAAGGACCTTTAGGCTACTCAGAACTCATTAAACTTTCATAACTTTCACTTTCACCAGGTAAGGAATGAACCGTTACTCTCTGATGGTATATATATATATATATATATATATATATATATATATATATATATATATATATATACATTAGAAATTTTCTTTAGTTCGCCCTAGCCGGCCGCTGATGATGATAGCGTAGCTATTGAAACGCGTTCAGTGTTTTTAATTTTGTGTGGTACGTTGGTGTATTTTGTTTGTTATTTACCGGTGAATACAAATAAACGCTAAGTTTTTTTAATAAAAGACGAATACGAGTCGTAGTTGAAGTCTTTTCAAAGGAAATAGCCATTAACACGGGCGTGACATAGGAATTACTCACAGCTCCTACACTTTTTTCTGCTATACATAAATGATCTTACTGCTGTAAGTTGTACACAGCGAGCGTTGAATGCACTCGCTCTTGCTCGGCTTGTATTTTTATGCTTTCGTTTGAACACTTTACGTCTATCAAATAAAGTAGACTTTTTGGTGTTGAAGTGGATTGCGGCTTGCCTCAATGATTTTTGTATTTTTATTACGGCTTTACGGCGAATGCTACAGATTCCTCAGATTTCCCTTCTTGTAATTACGAATCATTCTGTAACATAAAAACGCTGATGTGCGCTGATTCGGACATCTGTATGGGGCACATTCAGGCTGTCTGTAATTACCCCAACCATAATGTCCAAATGTACCGCTAAGTTCAACTTAATTAAGAAATACGGATAAAAATTATTTGTGGTACTAGTTTGTAATTGATATTGAAAGAAGTGAGGGGTTACATAGTGCTTTCACTTAAGTATCAATAAAATCCAATTTTCTCAAAACATTTTATAGCTTATGGTACAAGCGTTGTAACGTATAAAATACGAATTTTCCATACAATGCCTTAGTTCGCATTTAGTGTTATACTGAAATATTTTATGTGATATAACAATCTTCCGGTTACACTTATTCCCCTCTACAATAATCGTAAGGCATTAAATTCAAATGGTCCGAATGTGTCTCATGTCCGAACCGAGTCCCGCACTCCCCTAGGTTTTAGTAAAAGATGCGCAAGTTGAAATCTGTTTTTGCTAGTTCCCAGCACGGCAAGTTCATTGGGGATGGATAATGAAACGGCTCTCCATTGGAGGGAGAAATTTCTCCTGAACAAAAACTGGAATTTACCATTCATTAGTGAACCAGACAGACTTCATAAACCTTAAACTCGGTCCTTGTCAGTATACAAAATAGATGTGCACAAGAGTGTGCATATGGATAAGAGTTCGCAGTGGTGTTTTTATTATAATACAAGGGCCATCTATTAAACACAATATGATTTCAAAATGTACAACAAAAATAACCACAAGATCAATGGAAGGCATTTATATGTTTCATCATTTCCCGCCAAAAGAGTTGCAGACACGTTAAGAGTGCTGTGGTGTAATATTTGGATTGTCTAATTTCTGTGATTATAAAAGGTATGTACAGGATTGTAATATTGAGCTTTTGTTTACTTCATGTATAGTGATTCGTACAAACGACTGATTCATTAGATTTTCTTGAAATTGCTTCTGATTTATGAAAAACACAAATAAGTGCAATGTGAACAAGATTACGCAGTGCTGAAAGCACAAGAGTGCGCAGTGCGTACTCTTGTACACAACAAATATTTGCTTTAATTATTATGGGACTTAGGCACCTACTTATTTATATTTATTTACTCAGAACAATGACAACTACGCGGGCAATTCGATACAAAAGAATAAGTAACAGAAGGCTTGTTTATACTGCAGAAAATTTGGCCGAATCCAAGCGCAAACTTGAACTGGGGGTGAGCAAAAGGATAATAGCTGCCTAAATGGGCATTGGGGAGTCTACTTTAAGAAAACGTCTTAAATTGGGCAACGTTCCAACATCTCTAGGTTGTTATAGTTTGTTCAAATTATTCGGCTACTCTTCCATTTCCATTTTAAATCGATTCAGGAACATATTTTCCAAGGAATTGGAATCGGAGCTGGCAAATCATGCGAAATGTTTTACAGTGTAACAAAAAAGAACTTGAAAATTGCTGCATTTAAATTTACGTAGATCAATAACATCCAGAATGACTTTAACAAGGCAGAATGTCTGGAGAATCATGGGTGTCGGGATTTTGCAGGCAACATAATATCACCCTGAGACAGCAGGAGAAGTGTTCAATGGCAAGAATTATGGGTTTTAATAAGGTGCAAGTGAGAAGATTTTATCAAAATTTGAAAACATTGTATGAGAAAAGAAATTATACCCCACATTATACATTTAATATGGACGAGACTGGTTTATCAACTGTATCTAACAAATTGCCCAAGGTTCTCACTGCAAAGGGCAAAGGCTCGTAGGGAAAGTTTCCAGTGGTGAACGCGGGCAACTGGTAACGGTGGTATGCTGCATGGGTGCATCGGAAAACTACGTCCCACCCGCTTTAATATCTTCACGAAAACGGTTCAAAGATGAACTATATTTGAATGCCCCCCACGAAACATTAAAATTGATATCGGATTCTGATTACATCAACGTCCAGTTGTTTTGCGAGTGGTGGAAACATTTTAAACAGTTTAGCAAACCTACAGCTGATCAACCTGTGCTATTGATTCTCGATAATCACAGTTCCCATCTAGACCTACAGGCTATTCAACACTGTAAGGACAATCACATCGACCTACTATAGTTACCACCGAATTCTAGCCACAGAATGCAACCACTAGACATTGGATTATTTGGTTCCATGAAGAGTTCCTACAGTTTAGAGTGCGATAATTGGATGATCAGCCACGTAGGGAAGGTGATAACACAAATGCGTGTTGCTGGGTTGTTCAACACTGCGTATTCGTCTGTAAGCAGTATCCAAAAGGCTAAAAACACGTTTTAATGTGCTGTAATTTTTTCCTACAATGATAGTAAATTCCATGAAACTGATTTTGCCCCCGTTACGGTAACCGATGATTCAGTGCCTCAAGCTTCTGTTGTTCAGGCATCACCTTTAATATTGAATGAAGCCATTACTGACCCTAACGACATACCGCGCCACCAAACACCACCACCAGGCCCATCAAATGAGCGGTTTAATTTACTTGTGTTAGATATAGTTTATGAAAATGGGACAGTTATTCCTGGAGAAACTGAAGAAGGGAACGTATGTTCTACGAACTTGGGAAAAACTGCAAATTCCTCTGTGGTAGATATTTTACCACTTCCTTGTATTAAAGGTCCTGTAAATCGCCGTAAGATGAAAAGCCAGAAATCCGAAGTATTATCGAGCACCCCTTTTAGAAGGAGTTGGAAAGGGGTATTGAAGGAAGAGAAAGTAAGCAACGATCTAGACGAACAGAAGCTAAATCCGTTAAACGCAAGTTGAGTGATATGGCGTCGGCAAAAATTACTGTCTTGCCGGCAGGAAGCAAAGGTCCAAAGAAGATATACACAAAGAAATCTAAAACATCTGAATCTGTTCACGACTGCCCTAGGTGCGGAGAACGATATCCAAATCCTTCTGGAGAATATTGAGTAATGTGTTCCGATTACAACATTTGGTGGCACGAATCGTGTAAAACTTATGTTACTGGGAACTATATTTGCGGCAATTGCGAATGATTGTATTAACTTTTAAACGTGTTTATTTCGTTTTTGTTACGTTTTTTTTTTACATTTATGTCACTTAGCAGATAAGAAATATACATTGCAAAACGTACACGTACCCTTGTGCATTGTTCTGTGCACTATTGAGCACAGGTCTGTACAAGAATGCGCAAGTGAATACCTTTACAAATAATGAAATTAACCAATAAAATCATGTATTTGCCTCCAAAACCAGAAAAACCTAGAAGCGTTGAGACTCGTAGAATTTGATAACACTTTAAATACTATTTTAACACAAAAACTTAACTTTCTATGATAATTTTTCTGCTAAGTACGTACTCTTGTGCACATTTACCAAGTTCAAACGAAACATCATTAGAGCAGATGTCTCACATTAAATTGTTACTAATTGGGTTTATATATTGAAGTTTCCTTTCGTTATCATCTATTAAACATGTCGGTTACGTTTACAAACGTTGTGCTAGTTTATGTTTTACTTTAAAAAAATTAAGTTATACAGAATCCATAATAGTTGTTAGTTGTACACTACCACGCTTGTTCGAATATATTACCAGATATGGAATTATGTATTGAGGAAATAACTATGCCGAGAATCACATATTTTTATTACAAAAAAGGCACATCTGAAATACGTTTCTTAGGATATAATAAATCTTGTAGAGAAGACTTTTAAAAAATCTTCTATTTTAACTGTATCTACCTTGTTTTTACGTATTACATACATTATATCATGTTAATCAACGTTAGAACAACTTTTGATACATAAACTAAGTATTTATTACACTGGTTCCATTTTTTTAAAACAAATTTAAAAGTTGTAAATGGCACTAATATATTCAAGACTGCTGTAATAGATTGGTTAATTAAAAATACATTTTGTCATGTATTTGCAAACTATATTTCTCTTATTCTTTTATGAAGGTTAGCAAACGTATATACTGTCAAAATATGTTTTATTTTTTAATCCATTGTATCAGGATTAATAAAGTATTATTATTATTATCATATGAATATGAAACATAAAAACACACCATTTTTTCCTGCCATGCCCTTCAAACGCACGTACGCACATTAAAAGACACATCTCTTCCAGTCCGCTTTTTTAACTTATTGTCATACAACCCTTTTTTTCTTTATATTTTCAACCTGTAAAAATTAATTTAGAATAGTTAAAAGTATGGCTTTAATCGTTTGCCGCACATTTGCTACCGTGACCATTAACGTCACGCTGATATTGTCATACAAAAAGTTGTGTTGTTACTGAGAAACTGTTTTTTAGGCTGCTGTGGAAGATGTCCACTATTGGCCAGAAGCATACTTACGTATTACCGTGGCAAAATTGTATGTCACGTGTAGTTGCTGTTGGGATCATTTGATTGACACTACAATGCCCAATTTTTTTTAATTTTTCCACTCAAAAAATAAGGCAAATATATTTTAGCTCATTTATGCCAAAATATTAAAAAAGGCCTACTTTTTTTTATTTTTGAGAATTTTGGAAATGTATCAAATATGACACATTGAGCACCTGGAGATAAATCAGTATGTATTAACACATTTATTTTATTGATGACATTCATAGAAATAATTTGAATCTTTATTAAAACAGACGTCCAGTGGCGTACTCAGATTTTCTTTAGAGGTCACAGTTTTTGAGATATTGACATAACCTACTTTTTTTTTATGGGACACCCTATATATTTTTTTAAATCTTTTTCCCTTGCCAAGAGCTTTTCAAAATATAGCATAGTCTATATTTATTTTATAAATAACGTGACAAAATGATTTTTTCTATAATTTACATTATAATAGTGGATAGCCGTGGGTAACCATGGTAACGCAAAAAAGAAAATAATTAACGTTCTGCCATTACTTAGGTATTTGATTTTTGAAGTTTCTGCTTCTCTCAAATTATTCCTGGTTACATTTTCCCAAATTTAGTGCTGATATTTATTGTTATTCGTTGTTTTTGTTTATTGTTATCGTTCTTGTTGTTATTGTTGTTGTTTAATTATTTTTTAATGTGGCTCGAAACCAAAAATTTGAAAACTTTGAGAAATATGATATGAATACCTGTTTCATATTATCTAATGAAAACGCAGACCAGGCCTTAGAACTCTATCTGAACAGGTCAGTTAATCTTTACCTTAGAATTTGTATTTATTTTATATACCTATTTTGTCATATAGATATCCCGAAAGAAGACAACCCGACAGAAGAGTATTTCAAAAATTAAAATTTAATCTTTGCCAACATGGATGTTTGGACAAACCTCGACCCCGGGTTTACAACAAAGAGAACGAGGAATCAGATATCAACGTTTTAGCAGTTGTTCAAGCCACTCTTGAAACCTCGTGCAGGAAAATAGATGAAGAGACCGGTGTGTCTAAAGCAACAGTGCAAAGGATTTTAAAAAAACATAAATTCAAACCCTACAAGTATAAACTTGTTCATCATCTGCACCCTGGTGATGCTGAATGTAGATTGGAGTTCTGCAATTGGTTTATAAATATGAAAACTCAGGACAATAATTTTGAACAAAAAATAATTTGGTCAGACGAGGCACATTTCACAAGTTCAGGAATTCTTAATAGACACAACTCGCGGTTTTGGAGTCAAGAAAAGATCCACGTGATTTTTCCTAGAGCGCGTCAAGGCAGGTTCGGATTTATTCTCTCCTGCTTTATTTTTAACCGAAAAATAGTTTACAAGATTTATGAAGTAAACCTAAACTCTAATGGGTACTTACAAATTCTACAGTAAAAAACTATGAACATTTTAGAAGATATTCCACTGGCTCAACTGAACGATATATTCTTCCAGCAGGATGGGGCTCCAGCTCACAATGCTAGAATAATACAAAACTGGCTAAATGAACGTTTTCCCAGGAGATGGATTGGAACAAATGGACCTGTTCGATGGCCACCACGATCACCGGATCTCTCGGTTTTGGATTTTATTTGTGGGAGTATTTAAAGAATAAAATTTATTCAAGGCAATATGCCAATATGCAACAATTAAAAATTGCAACGGAAAATGCTTTTGCAGAATTACGAAGAAAATCATTTATTTTAGAAAATGCTATTAAAAAATTTATAAACTTTGTGAAACTTGTAGGAGACATAATGGTCTGCAATTTGAACAATACTATTTATGATTAATTAATTATTTTGTTTTTTATCGATGTAAATTATAGAAAAAAATCATTTTGTCACGTTATTTATAAAAATAAATATAGACTATGCTATATTTTTGAAAAACTCTTGGCAAGGGGAAAAAGATTTTAAAAAAATATATAGGGTGTCCCATTAAAAAAAAAGTAGGTTATGTCAATATCTCAAAAACTGTGACCTCTAAAGAAAATCTGAGTATCGCCACTGGATTATACGTAAAAAAATCTACAAATATCAGTTTTTACTTTTTTAATATGTCTGACAATAACAGAGTTACAGGGGATGACTGAAAATGCAATTTTTCCAAAATCACCCTGTAGCAAAAAAACTAAGATTATGGCAAATTTGATTAGTGCATCTTTGGTTTCATTAAAAAGTAGCACGGTGTCGCGAAAACCGCAAAGTTCTAACCTAAAAAATAAGCGAGATACCCCGTAAAACATACGAAAATGGGACAACCTGTCCACTGTTAGTCCTTTTTTCTTCTTAGCTGCAATTTTTTGGTCCATGGCGGTTGTTGATCGTCTGTTTGCTTGTTGCATGTCCGCCCTGCATTAGTAGGAATATTTTGAATGGGTGCAGTAGATGTATTTCAAATCATGTAGACCAATTTCTTTTTTTTTTTTTTTTGCTTTCTCCACTTCGCTTACAATCTGTCTATTTTTGACAATAAGTAATTTATATAACAAACATAGCAAAACATAATAACTTGCAGGGGTTGCTTCCAATGAAGTTTCCCTTTAATTAGCAGTGTGAGTAATGTTTTTACAATGTAACATAATTATTATTCTGCTCTTTACTTATGTAATCAAATCTGTCCATTAGATTGTTTGGCTTTAAACGTTTTAGTCATTGCACCGATTTAGATTCATTTGCCTTTATTTTCCAGGTGGTTAACCAAGTTTGCAACTTATTTAAATGGTCTTGAAGGTATTGTGATGCAATAGCTGGATCGGCATGTGTTGCTAAGACCGAAGTATCGTCCGCGTACGTGGCTGTTGTAGTTTTGTCGGTTGTCGGCAAGTCCGCGGTGTATAATAGATACAAGATGGGTCCCAGGGTGCTGCCTTGTGGTACACCCGATTGAATCGGCACCAAATCTGTATATTCCTCTTGATATTTAACTAGGAAATGTGTTTAGTGTTAGGTAGGAAGTAAGAATAGTGACAAAAGTGTATGGAAGATTTTGTTGATTTTGTTTTAGTTTGAACAAAAGCCCTTCATGCCAAACCTTTTCAAAGGCCTGGCTGATGTCCAGAAATGCCGCCGTGCAGTAGTTCTTTTCTTCAAATGACAGATTGATCACATTCACTAGCCGATGTACTTGTTCGATACTATTATGTTGGTTTCTAAAACCAAATTGGTGATTCGAAATCAGTTTTTTTTCATCTAGCGTTGGTTTCATTCTTATCAGCAACAGCTTTTCAAAGACTTTTGAAAGAACTGGCAGCAAACTAATTGGGCGGTAAGATGCCGCTTCGTTAGGATTTTTCCCCAGTTTTAATAGCATTATTATTTGTGCTATTTTCCATTGGTTGGGGAAATGTCCCAGTCTCAAAATTGCATTGAATATTTGCTGTACAGCTTTACACCCTTTAGTTGACAGTTCTTGTAACACTTTACCGGTCATTAGGTCAAAACCTGGAGCCTTTTTGGGGTTGATCTTTTGTATGGTATTTTTAATTTCTGTAAGACTGATGTTTTTAATGAGTGGTTCTATTTGATATGGTGCATTAAGATATTGGCGTATAATTTGCTCTTGTTCTGGTTCATCTATACTGTTTGGTTGGAAAACTGTCGTTAAGTGGTTTGCAAACGCTGTAACTTTCTCTTTGTTACTACGAGCCCATTTATTATTCTTATCTTTGATTGGTGGAACGTGAACCTGAGGCCTCTTAAGTTTTCTTGCGGCTTTCCACATTTGGATTGATTTTTAATTTGTTGTAGTAGCTGTTTCAATTCTTTTGCTGCTTTATTAAATTTCCTTTTGTCATCTTCGTTTCTTGTGATCTGCCACTTTTTTCTAAGTTTTCTTTTCTCAGAAATTGTTTATTTAACTATTATAGGACATTTTTCCTTAATGGTATCACAGTTGTAGTCGGGCGTTGCTGTCAATGCTGCATTCTGTATCGCTGTAGTTAGATCTGTTACTGCAGTATCCACTTCTTCTGGGGTCTGTAACGTTATATTTAAGTTAATTAGTTGTTCTAGAGTTGTTCTATACGTATCCCAGTTTGTTTTCTTGCTGTATAGTGTAGGCTGCTTTTGTCTTTCTAAGATCTGTGAGTACAGTGTTATTATAACTGGTGAATGATCGAATGATCAATCAAAACAGGATTCTGCTTTAATTTGTTTTTCATTTATTCCTTTTATAATTGCAAAGTCTAGTAAATCGGGTATTTTTCTCCTATCGGTAGGCCAGTATGTGGGTTCCCTTGTCGTTACTGCTGTTAGGTTATTTGCTCTTAAGGCAGCGAATAATTGTCTGCCTTTTGGTGTTGTTGTTCGTGAACCCCAAATTTCGTTTTTGGCGTTCCAGTCTCCTCCAGTGATAAATTTGTTTCCTAAAGTGTTGAAAAAGTGTTCGTAGTCTTCCTTTTTATTATTGAACTTTGGTGGCCAGTATACTGCTGATACATTAATTTGTCCCATATGATCGTTTATTTCCAGTGTTGTTGCTTGTAAATGTTCTGTGTTATAACTTTGTAATTCATGGTGCTTCATGCCATCCCTTATAATGATTGCTGTTCCACCATGGGCATCACCGTCCGGATGTCCAGTGCTATATGTTCTATATCTTGGGATTTGTATGTGACTTTTTTGGGTGAAGTGCGACTCTGACACTAACATTATATCTATGCAGTTGATTTGTAAGAATTGTTTTACTTCTTGTGCATGTTGGTACAAGCCGTTGGCATTCCATAAAGCTATTTTTAGTGTTTGAGCCATTACGACATTTTGTTTACTAGTGTTGAGATTAAATTCATTATTGTGCCCATTTGACTAATGAGCTCTTTCATCATATTTTTAAGCTCTGTTAAATCGCTATTCTGTTGACTAGATATGACTGGATTTGTTTGATTAAAGCCGTTTATTTGTTGTGGATCATGGTGTAAAGTTTGCGCATAAGTTGTATTAGGTTGTACGGATCTTGTTGTATTAGGTGTAAGTTTACTTCTTAATTGTGGATATAATTTTTGCTGCAGCTGTTTATGTACTATACATCCTTTATAATTAGCTGGATTACTCCCTTCACAGTTAACACATTGAACTTCTTTGTTTCTTATTTTTCTGGGACAATTTGACGTTAAATGTTCTCCCGTGCATTTCACACAGCGTGGATTTTTGTTGCAAAATTTTTTTGTATGACCATATTGTTGGCATCGCATACATTGCGGTATATTTCGTTTAATGCGTGGTGCTTCAAAGGTTACACATGTATTCATTAGTAATTTTACTTTATAAATTTCTTTGTTATTGTCATTTTGTTTTAAGTCGATGAAAAATATAGGTAGACGTACCTGGTTTTTTGATGTTCCATACATTTGTAACTTCATGTCCTAAATCTTGTATGCTATGTTTTATTTCCTCAATATTAGTAGAGTAGTGGACATTTTTTAATACGACTCGGAAACTTTTGTCTTGTTTGGCTTTGTAGGTGTGGTACTCTGTATTTTTATCTTTTAGCATTTTTATAATATTGGTGTATGTTTGACTATCTGTCGGTTCTATTTTAACTTGATTATTTCTAATGCTGATTGTCTGTCTGTGGAGTATCAAATTAAAAATTAAAATTGAGTTGAAAAATATTAGTGTTAGGGAATTTTTAGATCCTCTTGGACCCATTTTTTATTTAAATAGCATATTACCAGAAAAAAAAACAATTAAAAAAAATTGTATTTAATTTTTATTAAATATTCTACAAAATATATTATTATATCTAAAACAAAGTTTTCTCTATATTATACAGGGTTTAATAAAATGGACTACTAACCTATAGCTAAATACTAATTAAGGTAATGATAATATTCCTGATTTAAAATCATAGATAGATCTGTTAATTGTTTCGGTACCTATATTTTAGTTTTATTTATAAGAAACAGGTGTTACTACTGCAAAATGATAATAGATATTTTTAAACAAAAAAAAGATGTTTATATCAAAGTTAAAAATAAAAGCAAAATAAACACAAAAAAGATTAGTAGCTTTCAGTCTCACTTGCTTCATCATCAGAATAATGATCAAGTGGTGCACATGAGGGTGTGTTTATGTCTGGACATTTTAAAAGGGCAAGAACATCTTTTGAAAACTCACTGCTTGGTTTACGCGGTTTTTGTCTGCGGCTGACAATTACCGGGTCTGAACTAATTAGAAGCATTCTAATTAAATCTTTATTCGTGGCAATTCTTGAAATTTTTTGTATGTTATGTTCACGAAATCTTCTTTTTTGTTAGGGGCTTCTTGGGCCTATTCAGAGAGCTGACCAATTGACACTATATAATTTTTTATTATATCGCCTGCATGTACAAGAATCTTATGCACCGTGACTGGTAAATAATACCACGGATAAAGACTTGAATAACGCTCTTTAGTTTCTCTGGAATACTTTTCATACTCGATAGTATTAATTTCGTAGCCAGATGCACACTAAATCTAGATATTAATCTCTCATCAATACCTGTAGCATCTGCACCTTTTTGTGGTTTAGAAAAAAATTTCTAGCTGTATTACCGTCATTTGTCGAACCGAAGCCAGGTTTTGACCTATCTACTATTAGTCCCATTTCCAACTTAAACCTTCTTTGAATTTCTGCTTTTCTCTCCTTCGCTGCCTCTTTCGATTCGCAACCTTTCACTTGTCACGATTTGACATTTAGTTTATAATCTATATGAAGCAGACATTCAAAACATCGGATCCAAGCGTGTAACGTAGATAGGCCAAAAACGTAGTTTTCAGGATTTATTTTTTCCGAGTTCATCAGTTTTGTAGTTAAACCGCAGATATAACAGGTCTGTGAAGATTTAGTATTGCTTAGTGCACCACACATTTTTCCATCAACCATGGTAAGAAGAAGCTGATGATAAACTTTATCGTAATATTGTCACATGTAAATTTATGAACATTTTAATTCCAAAATTTGATCCTGGGTTAACTGTGTTTTACATCGGGCCATATCATAAGTTTCTTTTGAGAACAAGTACTTTATTGGACGACAAAATCGTGTGGAGGAAGTTCTTTCATCTTGCCATGCACACGTTTTGGAATCATTAAGCTGATGTAATTTAATGGATACCAAAGCGACAAGATATAAATATTCATCATCAGCTTCAGCATTTTAAAATTTTTGCTTATATCTACTATGGCCAGAGCTGCCATCACACCCTTACTTGCTTACCAAATTAAATTCAGCCACTTCCAGGGAAACCAAATGCTTTAAGAATGGCATCTGCACCTCAGTTAGTCTCATTGTAGTGTGGTCCAATAGGGCTTGAAGTTCTATTTCTGCTTTTGTTTCAATTATGTGCGTAAAATCGACTGAAGGGCAACATTTGTTCTGTACTTTTTGAAGGTTATTACAAGAGGGGAAAGAAAATGCCCTACTTGAATTGCGCTATTTCTCATAACTATGTATGCTTGCTTAGTCAATTTGCAGTCTACATATAGAGCAAAGGCTTCCTCTTTAGAATACTACCATTGGATCACAGTCTCATTTTCAGTCCTTGTATTTTTTATGACTGTGGATCTTTGTGGTGAAGCATTGCTTATTTTCTTAAACAAGTTTACAGCATCTTTTCTGACTGAATTACGCAAATGTTACTTCTTGATAATTACAATCAAGAATATGCTAAATTTTTTGCTTTTTGGTTCTATATTTAACCTCTTCAAACCGCTTGGGTGGTCTACCAGTGGCTTGTATGGGAAGATCTTCATTAAAATTATAAGAACGACTTCCAATTCGACTTGTTTATCTAACCAACTACTAAAGTTTTTCACAAAAATCTCTGCTTTTCTAGAAGACTTTTCCCATCGATCGCTGATTTTTTTAGAATAACCCTTTATAGAATTCAGCCATTTAGTTTGTGTTTCTTTGTTTATGTTGTTTAAATTAAAAGCCTGCATAATTAACATCAACGGTTTTCTATGGTCGTGAACGCCATATTTCAAAAAATCTTTTTCTTAATAATCTGAAATAAAAGAAAAATATTGTCGCAAAAATTCGCAAAAAAAAGTTACCTTTTTTAATTTCGCAAAACCTACAGCTATTTAAAAACCTAGTTTGATTTTTGTCACTCTTTGGACCGTTTGCATTTTTCTTTTAACAGGATTAAAACAATACTTACTGTGAGCAATAACTTTCCATTACATTTGGGAACGAAATTTTATTTTATTTTTTTTTTCTTGGACTTTGTCAAAACGCTTGATTTCTTGCAATGGCAATTCTCCAGCAAAACTAGATGTTAGTGTAACAATTCTGTTGTTTTTCCACACTGCGATGGAGGTATAAGAATCATTAGCATTTGCAACGTATTCATACGCAGCACCCCTTTTCTCTTTTTTCAGTTGGTCTTCTGGAGGCAATTTACAGTTCAATATTCCGTTACGTCTATTAGTCCCTAAAGAATAAATGCCCAAATACTTAGGTACACCACTAATGGAATTGAAGGACAGTACTTGTCGCAGTATACTTTGTAGAATTTATTTATTGGAACGTTTCTGCATAATCTTACAATGACATTGGCACTTAGTCCTAAACCTGGTTCAGTAGGCAGACTATTTTTATTCTCTGTTCCACTATAAATTTCAAATCTATAGGAGAAACCACTCACACTACTTAAAACAAAGAGTTTAAAATTCCATTCATGTGACTTTGGCGGCAGATATTGTTTGAGGTAGTGTCGAGCCTTTACAAAACACAACTGCTCATCCACACATAATTACGTATTTTTATTTTATTTTTGTCAGAAATGGTGTGTGGTTTATGTTCTCAGTTGTTTTAGATAAGAATTTTCTTGGCCAAATGGTTATCCTAGTACAAAAAAGGATCCTACATTTAAAGAAACTGCGATGTCTTTATATTATTCTTTCCTGAGAAATTCGCTTATTTTTTAGTTTTTTAAACCAACTTATCTAGTACCTAAAAAATGGCGGAAAGTTTCTAAGTTCCTACATCAAGGATTGAAATATAATCTGAAACAAAAAACATCCCAATTTTTTCCTGTCATGTCCTTCAAGGGCTACACTTAAGTACATTGAAAGATGCATCTGTTCCAATCCGCTTTTTAGCTTATTATCCTGTAACGAAGTGATTTTGTCATGCCTTCTTCTTAATTACACTACATCCTGCCTGTAAAAATTAATTTAGAAGGGTTAGAAATATTTAATGTGTTTTATAAAACTGCTTTAACCCTTTGCCACACAGGGGGAAAATCATTTCTAGGTATCATTATACTAATAGGGGTGGAAGAAATAGAAGATATGTATTCCTTCTGCTATGGATTTAGTTGGTTTGTAACAAATTTGCAGGTGAATGATAACGATAAAATGTCTGCCGATCAAAATCCCTGGTGTGATAAGCTATACAAAGTTCAACTACTGATCGATATACTGTCAGATATATTCAAATGTAGTTATCCACCTGCAGAACACCACTCCATAAACGAGTCTAGGATTCGATTCAAAGGTAGAAGTAATTTGCAAGATATTATTTCTCTTATTATTTTATGGAGGTTTGCAAATGTATGTATACTGTCAAAATTTGTTTTATTTTATAATCCATTGTATCAGGATTACAAATGGTTGTGTTGTTGCTAAGAAACTGTTTTTGGCCTATTGGAGAAGGCGTCCTCTATTGGCCAGAAGCGTAATACGTATTATCGTGCTAGAAATTTATGTCACTTGTGGTTAATGTTCTCGGTTGCTGTAGGGATCAGCTGATAGATGTAGATAAAACCTTATATAACTGCATTCTGTTTTGTTTGGAACAATAATTTGTTATGCCAGAATGCACTAAATAAAGCAGTAATTAAGGACGACAGTAACATTTCAAATGACGCATCGTAATTCGACAGCGAAGGTAAACTTTTGTCAGTGTTGCGGTACAGGTAGGAATTCTCTTGGACAAATGGTTATCCTAGCACAAAATGGATGCTATCTTTAGAAGAAAACCGTGAGACCACAAATTGTAGCCCAAGAGCTCTTGATATTTTTCTGTTATTGTTTTCTAGGAAAATCGTCCATTTCTCAGTTTTTTAAACCAAATTATCTAATATCTAAAAAGTATGGGGAAATTTCCAAGTTCCTACATCAAGGAATGAAATATAATCTGAAACAAAGAAAGTTCACTCTCTTCCTGTCATCTCCATCAAGAGCTATACATTGAAAGATACATCTCTTCCAACCCGCTTTTTAGTTTGTTGTCCTGAAACTTAGTGAGTTTGTCATTCCTTCTTTTTCATTATTCTACAATTTGTATGTAAAAAATAATTTAGAATGGTTATAAGTATGAAAGTATTTAGTCTGTTTTATAAAACTGCTTCAACCCTTTGCCGGACAGTTCTTACGGTGACCACCTGCAACACTCTGGTACTGTCATATAAAAAGTTGTGTTGTTGCTGAGAAACTGTATTTAGGCTATTGGGGAAGGTGTCCCCTATTGGCCAGTAGCGTAATACGTATTATTGTGTTACAAATTTATATCACTTGTGGTTAGTGTCCTACGTAGCTGTTAGGATCAGCTGATAAAAAATTCAGATAAAAACATATAACTACATTCTGTTTTTGTTTGGAACAATAATATATTACTAGATGTATGCCAAAATGCACTAAATGAAGCAGTTACTAAAGACGACATTCACATTTCAAATCACGTATTGGAATTCGATAGCGAAGATGATGTTCTTTTTCGACTTGCTGTACAGGGAGGAATTCTCTTGGGCAAATGGTTATCCTAGTAAAATAAAGGATGCTGCATTTAGATAACCGTGGGACCACAAACAGAAGCTGATAAATGCAGATAAAACCTTATATAACTACATTCTGTTTTTGTTTAGAACAGTAATTTATTATTAGATGCATGCCGTAATGTACTAAATGAAGCAGTAACTAATGAAGACGGTCACATTTCAAATAACACATGGTAATTCGACAGCGAAGATGACAGACCTCTTTCAGCGTTGCTGTACAGGCAGGAATTCTCTTAGGCAAGTGGTTATCCTAGTACACAAAGGGATGCTACATTTAGAAAAAAAAACGTGAGACCACACAATGCAGCTCAAGAGCCCCGGATATTTTTTTGTTATTGTCTTCTAAGAAATTCATTTATTTTTTAGTTTTTTAAACCAATGTGTTTAATATCTAAAAAACGGGGGGAATTGCAAGTTCGTACATGAAGGAATGAAATATAATCTGAAATATAAAAAAACTGCACTTTTTTTCTGTCGTGTCCTTCAAGAGCTGTACGTAGGTACATTGAAAGATACATTTCTCCAGTCCGCGTTTTTAGTTTGTTGTCCTGCAATGTAGTAATTTCGTCAATCCTTCTTTTTTATTATACTACAACCTCTGTAAAAGATAATTTAGAATAGTTAGAAGTATTTAGCGTGTTTTATAAAACTGCTTGAACCCTTTGCCGTACAGTAGCTACCTACGTCTCGCTGGTATACAAAAATTTGTGTTGTTTCTGAGAAACTGTGCTGTCGGAGAAGGTGTTTTCTATTGACCATAAGCATAATTACGTATTAGTGTCAGAAATGTATGTCACTTGCGATTAATGTTCTCAATTTCTGTGGGGATCAGCTGATAAATGCAGATAAAACCTTATATGTCTAGGTCTAGGCTCCGATGTAGTTACTTAGCTCCGATGTAACTACTTAGCTCGCGAAGGACGCAATTGAAGGGTAACCGGCGCATGTCTCCCCGTATTTCGCACATCGTAGTCGTTCTCCAGTACGCGTGCGCCAGTCGCTCAAAACAGGTCCGATGTCCAATTAGCTCCGAGGTAGGCGTAGCTCCGATGCACAGTTAACTCCGAGAAAGGGGTAGCTCTGATGTACACTTAGCTCCGCGGTAGGGTAGCTCCGATGTATACTTAGCTCCGAGGTAGGAATAGCTCCGATGCATACTTAGCTCCGAGGTAGGCGAAGCTGTGTTGCATACCTAGCTCTGAGGTAGGAGAAGTTCCAATGTATACTTAGCTGCGAGATACGGATAGCTCCGATGTATACTTAGCTCCGAGGTAGGCAAAGCTCCGATGCATACTTAGCTCCGAGGTAGAGCAAGCTCCGATGTATACTTAATTCCGATGTAGGGGAAGCTCTGAGTATACTTAGCTGCAAGGGAAGCACCGATGTATACTTAACTCAGAGGTAGGTACAACTCCTATATATACTGATCTCCGAGATAGGTGATGATTCGATGCATATATATCTTTGAGGTAGGGGAAGCCCCGATGTATACTTAGCTCTGAGGTAGGCGAAGCTCCAATGCATACTTATCTCAGAGTTAGGGGAAGCCCCGATGTATACTTAGCTCCGAGGTAGGGGAAGCTGTGCTGTGTGCTTAGCTCCGAGCTAAGACAAACACCGATGTATACTTAGCTCCGATGAAGGCGAAGTTCTAATGCATACTTAGCTCGGAGGTAGGGGAATCTCCGATATATACTTAGCTCCGAGATAGGGATAGCTCCGATGCTACTTAGCTCAGAGGTAGGGGAAGCTCCGATGTATACTTAGCTCCGAGGTAGGGGAACTTCCGATGTATACTTAGCCCAGACGTAGGGATAGCTCCGAGGTAGGTGAAGCTACGATGCATACTTATCTTCGAGGTAGGGAAAGATCCGATGTATACTTAGCTCCAAGTTCGGGATAGCTCCGTTGTATACTTAGCTCCGATGTAGGGGCAGCTCGCATGTATACTTAGCTCCGAGGTAGTGATAGCTCCGATGTATACTTAGCTCTGAGGTAGAGGAAACTCCGATGCATACTTAGCTCCGAGGCAGGCGAAGCTCTGATGTATACTTAGCTCCGAGGTAGGGGAAGCGCCGATGCATACGCAGCTACGAGGTAGTGGAAGCTCCCATGTATACTTAGCTCAGAGGTATGGATTGCTCCGATGTATACTGAGCTTCGATTTGTACTTAGCTGCGAGGTAGGGGAAGCTCCGATATACTTTTCATCTGTAGTATTGTGCGAAAAGACCTAACTCCGCTATATCTTAAAGCGAGCGCCGATAATGCCCGCCTCCATTAGTTCGGTTAGTCTGCGAGCCTATTTTAACGTACTCTCTACAATCACGATCCGTTTATGTCATTGGCTGCAACTTCAACTATACATGGTCGGTCGACTGAGCGGCGACCACTCCGTTACCCAACGTGCGGCATCATGCCGCGGCGGTGTGATGTCCGTCTCCCGGACCGGTGCGTTAGTCGGTGTTTCGGGTTTCGCAGTCGCTTTAAGTTGGCTGTAACTGCACTGATATCTGTGACAATATGTACATTATGGCTTGTGATGGTTCCTGTGATAACAATGATATTTGTAAATACTATCTATACTGACATTTATTTAAAATTCTTAAATTCACGTCTCATGCTTAGCACATTACGTTACTACCTGGCTACTTAGTTACCGCAGTAATGCATATACTTGCTTACTGCCTCGGTGAAAATGTGTGATCCTTTTGTATTCGGAGTGCAAAAAACATGTTTTGAATTATTTACCTACTTGTTTATTTGCATTTGATTAGTGTATGTCTTTATTGATGATTGTCGAGATTATGTATAGTTTTGTGTTGCTGCCTGTCCGTGTGCACCATGACTGTTTAGAAACGTGCCATCGTTTTGAATGTTGATATTCAGATCGTTTGGAGTAAAATGAACGGCGCTATCGAGCCATAAAGATAAGAATACATGGCATCAACGATCTCGATTATCCCATCCTAACTTTGGATGAAATAATTGAGAAAATAATTACAGGTTTTGGTTTAATGGTCTTCTAGGTTCTATTGGGTTAAGAAGAATATTTCGACATTAAGTTAAATATTTCAATAATCAGCTCAGCTCATAGCAAAGTATATGTTGGAAAAATATTTGTTAACATATGATGGGGAAAAAAGTTATTTACATACTGAAATATTGAAAAATATCGTTCACACGCAACCTGTGATATGACTCACGTCAGCCAAATGTTAGTAAGCACTTGCAAGGGCTGCATAGACCTCTTAGAACGAGTTATACGAATAATAATTGAACAAATTAAACTTACATGAGATAATACTTTAGTAAAACCCCCTATTGAGACGATAATACGTACCACTGTGTGGCTTCTGTATTTTCAGCAATGTAGGTTCAAAATTGCTATGAATGAGTAGCGCGAAATGATATGTTGATATTAAAGTGTAGAAGAAGAATATGTATGTATTTTTACCTGTATAAATGAGTTAGGATTTCACAATCGAAAATTTTAACTGAGACTTAAAAACATAAAAAATTTCGATTTGGTTCTAAATGTTGTGTTAAATGAATATGAATGTCGAATTTGGACATTTCAAAGAGTTATTACGTTTTTCTTCAAAATTTTAAGATGGCGTAGATGGATGGTCTAGTATTTACGTTGGGTCCGTTTCACACATTGTGCTCGGCAAAGGCACGTGACATTTAAACGCTTAGAAAATAGTTTTAATTTAGCGGATAAATTGTTGGTGACGCTGGCAAGATGGACATGAGAATCTATAAAAACACGAAGAGTGGTAGGTTATAAGGGTCTTTGTTTACGAACCTTTAGATAGATGGGTCGCGTGAGTGGGTTTATTGTGTTTGAAGGAAAACGTATCGATCTGTTCTGATTTGTGTTGTAACAAAGTTAGTGATGCAGTTAAAGATTGTGTATTGTTTTCAGCCAGAACCCATTGTTGGGAATAGAATATTAAAATGTTTACAAGTAAAGTGGTTATATGTGAGTTGGAAGTTGAAACTTTTCCAAAAATTTAAGTAAAGCATTTAAACAGATTTGTAATAAACAGCAATCGTTATATTAAGAAAAGCATTGTGAATAAGACCCGCGCGATAGAAAAGAAACTTTTAAAGTGATCCTTTTCAAAGATTTAATGATTTTTTTCATATTGTAAATTGAAGATGACAGTGTTGAATATTAATAGTACGGATGTAAATACATGTACGTTTATCAACGGCATAAATTAGATCAGGTGTATAGACAATTAAGAATTTAAATACTAAGTACATTAACATGTGTTGTGACAATGCGTGAAGCGGGCATTCAGTAACTCAGCCGCCCACTTTTTACGAGCGGTAAAACCAAACAAGCACGCAAAGAACTTATGCGTTGGTCTCGTTGCCCTAATGTTAACGTCGATCTGTTTTAGTTCTAGGTTAATCTGAATCGCTGTTATATGCGGTTTCCACATAAGTTTTTAATCCAGTATGAGTCTTAAGTATTTAGCTTGATCGAGGATCGGCAATTGAGTTCCATTAAGTGAAACTAGTGGACAGTTTGTGCGTTTGTTTGTAGAAGTGATGTGGGTTGATTTGGTTTGATTGACTTACACGCGCCAGGTCTGGAACCAATCTTGTAGGAGAGTAAGGCGGGTTTGTAATTTCTCGGTGGCAAGTTGGGGGTTGTTATCAACAGCGATGATTGCTGTATCGTTAGCAAGTGTGGCGAATGATGTGCTAGGTGTGAGTGGGATATCTTCGGTAAAGAAGAGATATAGGAAATGTCTTAGGACGCTTCCTTGAGGTACGCCTGAAGTGATTGGATGATAGGAAGATTTTTCGATGTTATATTTGGTTTGGAAATATCCATCATTCAGGTATGATTTGAGTAAAAGGTAATAGGGGGTAGGAAGGTTAAGTTTGAGTTTATATAGAAGATCGCCATGCCAAGCTCGGTCAAACGCCTGTTGTATATCCTGGAAGGCAGTTGTACAGAATTGCTTTTCTTCTAAACTTGCATGGATGATGTTTACTAGTGTATGTCTCTGTTGAATGGTGGAATGGTACTCGCGAAATCCAAATTGATGTGAAGATATTAGATTCTGTAAGTTGACATCTTCAAGAAGTCTTTTCAATAGTAGACGTTCAAATATTTTTGGACGCGATTGGGAAGAGGTTTATAGTTTAATAAGACAACGTTATTTGGGGGTTTGCCTGGCTTAAGGATTAAAATGATTTGGGCGAATTTCCAAGTCAGTGGAAAGTAGCCCAATCGTAATATACTATTGTAGATTGTTGGTAACAGAACAAGACCTTTCCAAGGCAGCTCTTTGAGTACTCGACCAGTAATCAAATCAAAACCGGGTGCTTTCTGGTTATTACGTCTTGAAATTTCTTGTTTAACTTCTGACGGGGAGAAGGCGCGAATGGATAGTGTCATCGGAGAGGGACTATCTAGGTAGCTCATTATCGTAGCATCATGGGGATTGTTAACTTGTAATTGAGGCTCGCTGAAAAACTCGACAAGGTGAGTAGCAAAATTATTGCCTTTCTCAGTATCCATTTTCGCCCAACTATTATCTACTTTTCTTGTTGGGGAGATGTGAGCAGTTGGTCGCTTAAACTACAGGGTTGCCTTCCAAATGGAATAGTCCTCCTTGGATAGGCTTGTTATGTAGGTCTCAAATTCAGTGTTGTATATGTTATCTAAAGCCTGCTTTTAACTACCTTGTGAGCCTGTTATACTCGACCGTATCAATTTTGACTCCTTTGCCATCTGCATCTCGCTCTCCGTTTTTTAGCAACGAGTTCTCTGATGAACAGCGAAGAGTTACTATGGAATGTCGGTGCAGGGGACTGAAGTGTTGTGGAGTTCCAAGCGGCTTCGTGGAGTACTCTGAAGTAATCGATTGCAGCGTCAATGTCATCTGGGTCTTGGAGTTTAATAGGAAGGTTGATGTAATCCGTGATGTACTTATAAAAGAAGTTCCAATCAGTCCTTGGTGAAGCCAGAGTGGGGGGTTTGCTTAAACTAGATACATATGTACTGAAAGTTACTATTATGGGCGTATGATCGGATGAGAGATCCCAGTTCGCTTCGATGGTAGTGCAATTTGTCGCTATGTTCTTTAGAAATGAATAAGTCGAGTAAGTCAAGTAGTTATGTGCATCTTTAGGCCAGTATGTTGTTTGGCCGGTAGATAGATAAGAACAGCCCCTGGGTGCGGCTACAACATTTTTCTAAAGATTTCCACAATTCTAAAATAAAAGCCTCAGTGAATAGAAAAGGAAAATATAATGAAAGCTGTAGATTATGCACAAATAATAACCACACGACGTACGTGGAGAACGAGGATTTGTTGAAAACAATTTATGATACTGACCCGTTGGATATGCTTACAACTTTTAGGCATTGCGGTAGGCAACGCAAATATCTTTTTCCAAATCACAGAGTGAAATTGTCGTTGAAGAAATTTAGGTTAGTAATTACTGTAGGACTTATTGGACTTCCACATAAGAAGAGCCATGATGGAAAATCTGCAAGTTGCAAAGATTTAAAAGTACTGAACATATCTCAGTGCGAAGTATATATAGAAGATGCGCTAAATGCTCTTGTGAAACTGCAGTTCATCGAACAAAATAGTTTTGCTCCTTGTGCAAATTTGGACTGTGCTCTCAGAAAATAAAAGTTACTTTGTATCCTGTCACAACAAATAGAAATGTTAATGCTTTTGTAATAAATGGTATTAGAAGTACCAATAGTCTGCATTCCATTACTGTTTTTCTTGCTTGTAATACTGCTTCGTGGTGGCTTTTACGGTAACCACCACCAAACATTCCCAAACAAAATTAAAAATTCTTCAAACAATAAATTGAGGCAAAATCCAGAACAAATTCATTTTTGTCCGAATATTTCAAAATTCGTGCTTCAAATGGTTAACCTACTGCAGACTGACGAATTTCATTGCTCTAGTACAGCAATATTCAAACTGAGTTCCGCGGAACCCTGGGGTTCCGTGAGAGGGTTCCATGGGCCATATCCAAGGGTTCTGTGGGGCCTGTTCAAGTGTTTATTTATTATGTCAGCCTCTATGTAATCAATAACTACACTATGTTTAAAAATTCAACAATTTTATTTTTGTATTTTTATAATAAATGAACATTTATTATGATTATTTAGCATTTCTTTTATACTAATTTTCCTTTGTAGCATTTTAAAATTAACGTAAGTAGTAATTTGATATTATTTCTTCTTAAAAGTTCCGTTGAAAAATATACAACCATTAAGGGGTTCCGTGTCTCAAAATAGTTTGAAGACCACTGCTCTACTAACTCCTCATTAGGATTTTACCATTGAAACTCAACGATTTTACTTAATTATTTCACACCTAAGTTATAGAACTGGCCCTTAGTTACTTTTGCACAAAACCGTGTATTACTGTATTCGTGTCTTCCAAGAATAAAAACGTCAGCAGAGGAACTTTTTCCACACTTAACCATGGATTGAAGAGAAAAAAATGTTAAAATGAACACTGAAGAAATGTAATATACCGGGTCCACCATCGCTCTGGCATTCCTTTTTAGCATCTTAATTATTTGTTCTAAAAAAAAGTATAAAAACGAACTTTACCTTATTTTTCAAGCTCTATAACCTAAAAATATTTTCATGTATACAGGGTGTTCCACTTTTGCTGCACAGCACTCTACTCTTTATTTTAAATAGAACACACTGTATATTATTACATTTTTTAATTTCCTGTCGAAATTGAGGGGCACCTTATTAAGCATACATGTCACCTATAGTCCAACGTTTCGGCGTTATCTCACGTTTCTTGAAAAAAAAATGACGTTGACGGCATGCTCAAAAATTACTAATATCTCGCAAAGTAAAATAGGTAGGAACATGTGGTTTTCACCATTCGATAGAAAATGAAAAAGTCAATAGAAACTTATGAAAAGAATCATTTTTGAGGTACAGATATTTTGCGGGTAAATTTTTGATTTTCGAAAAATTGAATCATGGATAACTTGATTTTTTTAAATAGAAAGGATATATTTTTTTACAAAGACAGACACGGATTTTTTTCTCTTTCGATTTTGTTAATACACATATGGGTCTATCTTTAGCCGTTTTTACAGAATTGGCTATTTCTATTTTTTATTTTCTTTTTTCCTATATCGCAGTAGCCACGTAACAGAAAAACAAGGAAAAGGACGCAAACTGATATTTTATTTTAATTCTACGTTAATCATATTCCATTTAACAAAAAACAAAAATAAACAATAACAAACATTTTAGTTCAAGAGGTGCTCAAAGTTCTGTCCGTTTAATTCTAAACACTTTTCACGCCTTTGCTGCAGAGATTGTCGCACATTTAATGGCATTTCTGGAGTTACGTTAGCAAATGCGGTTCTTGTTCTGTTTTTCATTACTTCTTGTTTTGTAGATTGTTCTTCAAATTTTTGACAACCCCCCACAAGAAAAGTCCATCATGGTTAGGTCTTGCAGATTATGACACAGGACTTCCTCAGCCAATCCAGCGATTGAAAAATTGAAGATTTAAAAATTTTGCACATTCCTAGCATAGTGGCAAGGTGCACCATCATGCTGATACCACATGACATGTTTTATGTTGCCAGAAACATTTTCGACTAATTCAGTTAACACATTATTTAGAAATTGTAAATATCGGTTACCATTCAAATGATGATCAAACAAATAAGGACCTATCACAAAGTTATTTACAATTACTCCCCACACATTTACCACCGTCCATCTGTGCTGATGATCCAAATATCGCACAATATGTGGATTTATATTATCATAATAATGAAAATTCCGACGGTTTAGTCGGCCGTTGCTGTGGAAGGTTGCTTCATCAGTAAACAAAATAATGGACCCCATTTAACTTATTTAACATCCATTGACTCGTCCTGCATTAAAATCACCCACAGTTAATTTTGGTGTAATCCTACATGATATGGATGATATTTATTATGTTTTAGTACCCGTTTTACCGAATTAATACTAATAGTACCAATGACATTAGATATTTCGCTTGTGCTGACGTTTGGATTTTCGACAACGCTCTGTATTGCCATAAATTCAGTTTCTTGTGTTCTAACTGTTCTTCTTTGAACATTTGCTTTGTAGTATACCCTTCCGTTTGTTCAAATCGAGCCAATAATTTTTGTAACGCACGGGTACTTGGAGAACGTCGATCATGATGTCTTTGTTTATATACACAAACAGCCAAAAGATAATTTCTTTGACATTCACCCAAAACAAACACCATGTCCGTTAATTCATTTTGAGTAAAATTCATGTTGATTAAGAGCTAATTGCAACTAATAAGTCAGTTTCTGCTGTTTCTTGTGACTGTCAAACAATAGTTTGGCTTTTGTTTTTGTACTTCATATACATCTAGCAAAGCCTACTTCAATAAAAAAAGTGTACTCGTAAATATCATCCATACTATGATGAATATGGTAATTTGTTATCTAGTATCACGCAAGAAACAATAAAAAACAAAATAAAAATTGCACTTTCCAATGCAACACAAAAATGTCAAGACTTTAAAATAAAATGGACGACATTTTGAGAAACTTATAGAATTAAAATATTTTTAATTGCTTCCTTTTGATTTTTTTTTCTTTTAGCATTAGTTTGTTAAATGGAATGTGATTAACATAAAATTAAAATAAACTATTATTTTGCGTCCTTTTCTTTGTTTCTCTGTTATATGGCTACTGCGATATAGCAAAAAAGAAAATAAAAAATAAAAAATTGCCAATTTTGTAAAAACGCCTAAAGATAGACCCATATGTGTATTAACAAAATCGAAAGAGAAAAAAAATCCGCGTCTGTCTATGTAAAAAAATTTCTTTCTTTCGATTCCTTTCTATTTAAAAAAATCGAGTTATCCATGATTCCATTTTTCGAAAATCAATAATTTACCTGCGAAAAATCTGTATCTCAAGAATTATTCTTTTCATAAGTTTCTATTGACTTTTTCATGCTCTATCGAATGGTGAAAACCCCATGTCCCCACCTATTTTACTTTGCGTCATTTTTTAATATGCCGCAAACGTTATTTTTTTCAAAGAACGTGAGATAACGTCGGAACGGTGGACTGTAGATGATATGTATGCTTAAGAAAGTGCCCCTCAATTTCAACAGGAAATTCAAAAATGTAATAATATATAGGGTGTTCGATTTAAAACAAAAGAGTTGAGTGCCGTGCAGCAAAAGTGGAACACCCTGTATACATGAAAATATTTTTAGGTTATAGAGCTTGAAAAATAAGGTAATGTTCGTTTTTATACTTTTTCTTTACAACACATAATAAAGATGTTAAAAAGGAATGCCAGAGCGATGACGGACCCGGTATAGTACTCGTAAAGGTTTGGTTAACAAAGTAAAGACTACAGCAAGTTTTTCAAAAAAATATCCCGGTCTCAGACTTCAATGTAAATAAAATTTATTTTCAATTTTTTTTAAATATGTTCACTTTACCATAATTTTAATATTAGTTTTAAATCACCTTAAAAGAGAACGATCTTTTGTTCTTTGCGTCAGAAATGTGGAATAACCTCTTTTATTCTTTTTACTTTCAAGTTCCATTTTTATTATTAAGGTGCTAGTTACTCAACCTTGATTTAGAATGCCTAAGTTGTTAAGTTATCTCTATTTTGGATCATTTCCATAAAAAAAACTCATTGATAAGTTGATATTTCAAAACTACTTTTGTTTATTCAACAATTAACTTGTATCGTAATTTTTTGTTTATACGGTTAGATTAAAGAATAAATCAACCGGTTAAGTAGGTATTTGTTTTGAATGTTAAATTTTATTGTTCAAAACTGTTCAAGTTTTTAGTGCCTATAAAAAATTGCTTAAACAATAACTTGTTAATAAAAATTAGATCTTGGTATTAAATTCAAACAATTAAAGGGTGTTATAGTTGTTTTCGTCAAGTTTTACAACATATCTAATTTAGGCTAATTTAGGCACCTATTAGGAGTATTAATATGTTTGTCTAAAAAATGTTTAATTAAATCGTAAAAGGTGTCGTGATTGACATTTTGTAAATATTACGTCATTTTTAATATGTATATTTGTGTACACATTTTTTATCGTTGTTCATAAATAAAATATTTAAAGAATGTAGAAAACTTCGTTTTCTGGAGCGTTGTACTTCATATGGATATATTTTGCAAATTCTATGGTGTCTTGTTATCCTATTTGATATGTAAACGAGTTTTTTATGTATTGGTATTTTGATTATCGAAGTAACGACATAGTATAGGTTAAAGGAGGGTAAATTAAGTAGCATTGACGGAGATTCAAAATATACCGTTTTATGTGCAGAAAACATCTCTTGATGCACTCTCAATTATTTGTTCTACGCCGCTGATTTTATCGTAGTGGTGTTCGTGTTTACTACAATCTGCAAAATGTATCAAGATTAAAAACTAGCCATTGGAAAAACCGTTTTATTTTTTTATTGCTCATAAAGCTTACCTTACTACTACGTAATTTTGTAGGTAAGAAAACTATATTTTTGCATAAAACCAGTGGCGTTTCTTAAAATGGTGTGAATATATTCAATTTGGGAATTATTAAAGTTTGTAATAGTATTCCGACACTAATCTAGGTGAAAACATTTAAGTACTTTAAGTAAATAAATAAATATTATTATTAATCCAAAGGTCAAAACACTTGATAGATATAGGACAGCTTGCAAAAATCAAAGAAAATAACTTAATCAAAGCAAGAATTGAAATAAAATAGAATTATACGCACGCCGGCAAAATTAGGGAACTGGAAAAATTACGCTAAGTTTGACTTCAATTTTCTCTTGAACCCTTACCTCGATTTTGATAATTTTTGGTTAAATTGTAGATTGAGAAGTGAGAACACGTTAGACCTATTGCTGATTTTAAACAATTGGTCGAAATGTCGTATAGGGCAGCAACGGTCAATAGCGCGCGGCGGTCAGAAATTTTTCCAGGTAGTGAAATTCTATGGGTCAATTTCGTGTATTGGAGTACGGGAAGGTATGTTTAATGAAACATGCATAATAAGTTTCTTAAAAAAATGTACGTTACGTATTTATATTCATTTTTGAAGTTTACAATTTACATACTTTTCAATTTTCAAAAAAATTTCGTTTTGTATATGATGTTATAAGACAATGATAGTTATAAATATATTTAACTTGACGCTAAAATATACATTTTTTGTATATTTTAACGTCAAGTTGATTGTGAATGTGTTAAATTCGGTTCATCCCCTGATGATGGTCTAATTATTTTATAGACGAAAATATATATATATATATATATATATATATATATATATATATATATATATAAAGTATCAATAGAACGCTTTATGCCTCTGGTCACGTATAGAATTCGTGATGTCCTAAAAAGTACGATTTAAATACACTAAGATAATAATAATATTGAGAAACATATCATTAACAAGAAAGATAAAGTGGACCCGTTATTAAAATCTGGTATTTACCAAATTAAGTGTGACTGTCAAGCATCTTATGTTGGGCGTACCTTTAGAAACTTCAAAACTAGGCAATCGGAACATCTCAGACACATTAAGAAAAACTCGGATGTATCATTGTTCGCAAAACATATTTTAGATACATAGCATAATTTTGATTTATTAAAAACTTTAAAAGTATGCGGAAAAAGTTTAGTTTTAAACAATCTGGAGATTTTAGAAATATTACGTAATGATAAGAATAATACCTTAAATTCTCAACTTAATTTTGGTAATGACAGTTTATTAAAAGTATTTTTCAGATAATCTGCTTTTTTCCCGTATTTTGTGAACTATTCTAGTCTAATAGCGATATTATTAACTGGTTCTATTATAGTATAGCGATACTATTTCCATAATAAATTATATACCTTAACGTTGTGTGCATTAGTTTAAGGATTTTACTCTAAATTTAACAGTTAGTTGTTGGGTTTATTTACATAATAGGATTTTAATAATTCAGAAATTTTTATGGATTTGTTAATTTTAACTTTAGTGACGTTGTAGATGTGTGTAAGTGTTTATATAACCTTAATTGATTATCCAATGAACTTTTATGTAATATATATTTTAGATAATTAGTGACTGCTGATGATGGGAAGTTTGTAGTCCCGAAACCGTTCCAGTAAATTAATTATAATACATTTTTGAGTTATAAAGTCTTTTCTTCCATAATCTTTATATATATATATATATATATATATATATATATATATATATATATATATATATATATAGTTTGGAACAATAGTAGAGCAGTCCGGTGAAACAGTTGTAGTCGCTTTAGATGTCTCAAAGGCATTTGACCAAATTTGGCATAAGTGTTTACTTGCCAAACCCACATCGTTGTTAAATGATACGCTCATCAACTGGGTTTCTAGTTTCCTTGATAAAAGGCGAATACGTGTCGTAGTTGATGGCTTTTTTCAAAAGAAGTTAGCATTAACGCGAGCGTACCACAGGGATCCGTTATAGCGCCTACACTTTTCTGCTGTACATAAATGGCCTTATTTTTCAACAACTAAATAGTAGTATAGCTATACGGATCCTGGAGCACTTTTCTACTATACTTTTCTACGAGTGTTTTGCTCAAGGTCAACTCACACGTCCAAGTACATGGTTTATCAAGGTCATCATCTCGAGGCCACCTCGGTCATTAGCCCTGTGCACCTCAGGCCACGTGGTTTGTACTCCTGCCAAGGCCACGTTCTAGTAACCCGCCTCTTCAAGGTCATGCTTGCAGAGTCCTTCAAGGTCACTAGAAAGGTTACTAGATTGTTGATTGTCCTGAAGGTCATTGCCCTCGGTCTCAGGCAAGTCTATGCATGTTTCTAGGCCCTATTCTGAGAAACAAAGGGGCCCATTGTTTAAAGTCTATGCTTTCAAGGTCAGAGAACAAAGACGATCTAGTGTTTTGGCTGAGTCATTCTGAAATTCTAGGAAATCAAAAAGACGATGCATTGTTCAAAGTCTATCCTTTCAAGGCCACATGAAAGAACAAAGACTATCTTTGTTCCGTTAGAAATAGATTGTTATCTCAATTCTAGGAAATCAAGAAACGCTTCAAAGTCTATGCTTACAATTTTCAAGGTAAAGAACAAAAGCGATTCATTCTTCTGGTCGAGTTATAAAATAAATTGTTATCTCAATTCTGAGAAATCATGAATAATGTATTGTTCAAAGTCTATGCTTATAATTTTCAAGGTAAATGAACAAAGACGATTCATTGTTCAGTTAGAAATAGATTGTTATCTAAAGACATCTCTTTCAGGAACAAAGACAATCCATTGTCAACGATTTAAAGTTTATGCTTAGAAGGTCACACCTCTGATAACAAAGACGATCCATTCATCTCAATTCTAGGAAATCAAGAGCCCTGAGGTGCATGTTTCAAAGCCACGCCCTCTAAACAGGTGGCCGTTCCCCTAAACAGGTAGCCGTTTCCTAAAAACAGGTAGCCGTTTCCTAAAAACAGGTACCCGTTTCCTAAAAACAGGTAGCCGTTTCCTAAAACAGGGGGTCCGTTTCCCAAAACAGGTAGCTGTTTCACAGCCGTTTCCCCCGAAAAAGGCGGTCCATTGTTCAAAGTCTATGCTTATAAGGTCACACCTCTGATAACAAAGGTGATTCATTGTTTTGGTTGAGTCATTCTGAAATTCTAGGAAATCAATAACAAAGACGATGCATTGTTCAAAGTCTATGCTTTCAAGGCCACATGAGAGAACAAAGACTATCCATTGTTCCGTTATTTTAAAAATAAATTGTTATCTCAATTCTAGGAAATCAAGAATAAAGGCGATCCATTGTCAACGCTTCAAAGTCTATGCTTACAATTTTCAAGGTAAAAGAACAAAAGCGATTCATTCTTCTGGTCGAGTTATAAAAATAAATTGTTATCTCAATTCTGAGAAATCATGAACAAAGACGATGTATTGTTCAAAGTCTATGCTTATAATTTTCAAGGTAAATGAATAAAGACGATTCATTGTTCTGGTTGATTTATAAAAATAGATTGTTATCTAAATACATCTCTTTCAAGAACAAAGGCAATCCATTGTCAACGATTTAAAGTTTATGCTTATAAGGTCACACCTCAGATAACAAAGACGATCCATTGTTCAGTTAGAAATAGATTGTTATCTCAATTCTAGAAATCAAGAGCCCTGAGGTGCATGTTTCAAAGCCACGCCCCTCAAGTGCTCTAAACAGGTAGCCGTTTCCTAAAACAGGTACCCGTTTCCTAAAACAGGTAGCGGTTTCCTAAAACAGGTAGCCGTTTCCTAAAACAGGTAGCCGTTTCTAAAACAGGTAGCCGTTTCCCAAAACAGATAGCTGTTTCAACCGTTTCCATGTTCAGGTCGAAAATAGATTCGCATCTCAATTCCAGGAAATCAAAAAGGGGCCCATTGTTCAAAGTCTATGCTTACAATTTTCAAGGTTAAAGAACAAAGACATTCCATTGTACAGGTTGAGTTATAAAAATAGATTGTTATCTCAATTCTAGGAAATCAATAACAAAGGCGATGCATTGTTCAAAGTCTATGCTTACAATTTTCAAGGCCACATGAAAGAACAAAGACTATCTATTGTTCTAGTTGATTTATAAAATAGATTGTTATCTAAATACATCTCTTTCAAGAATAAAGGTGAACCATTATCAACGATTTAAAGTTTATGCTTATAAGGTCACTCCTCTGAGAACAAAGACGATTCATTGTTCAGTTAGAAATAGATTGTTATCTCAATTCTAGGAAAGCAAGAACAAAGACGATGCATTGTCAACGCTTCAAAGTCTATGTTTACAAGGCCACATGAGAGAACAAAGAGATTCATTGTTTTGGTTGAGTCATAGCTTCTGAAATTCTAGGAAATCAAGAATAAAGGGGGCCCATTGTTCAAAGTCTATGCTTACAATTTGCAAGGTAAAAGATCAAAGACGATTCATTGTTTTGGCTCTGTCGTAGCTTCTAAAATTCCGAGAACAAAGACGATGCATTGTTCAGACTGATTAGGTCATCTAACAAGTAAAATATTTTTTATAAGACTACCACAATATACAGATTTAAGTATTATGGGATATAGTCACTTTTGTAATACCTCTGCTGGAGCATATCTATTTACTATTTGTTTTTCACATTCAATTTCCTTCAACTGATTCTCGTTTAATGCGGACCACACCATCTTTCCTAATAGGTTCATTATATTGTATACTAGCCATACATTCAGCTTCCCTTAAAAGTCTTCATATCAGGATCTACTTTGAGACATTGTTCGAGACTTATTACAAACCTACGCAAGCCCTGAGGTGCATGCTTCAAGGTAAGCAATGTCACGCCTCCCCAGTGCCCTCAAGTGGTCTAAACAGCTAGACGTTTCCTAAAACAGGGCCCGTTTCACAAAACAGGGGCCCGTTTCCCAAAACAGGGGTCCGTTTTCCAAAACAGACGGCTGTTTCTCAACACAGGTAACCGTTTCACCAAGGTTACACGAGAGAACATAAGCGTTCTGATTCCTAAAAATAGATTGTTATCCAGCTACCACCCACCTCAATTCTAGGAAGTCAAGAATAAAGGAGGGTCCATTGTTCAAGCCGACGGTTCAAAGTCTATTCTTACAGTTTTCAAGGTCACACCTGAGAAATGAACAAAGACGATCCATTATTCCGTTATTCTAAAAATAGATTGTCATCTAAATACATCTCAATTCTGGGAAATCAAGAAACGCTTCAAAGTCTATGCTTATAAGGCCACACCTCTGATAACAAAGGCGATTCATTGTTGAGTCATAGCTTCTGAAATTCTGAGAACACACAGACGATGCATTATTCAGACTGATTAGGTCATCTAACAAGTAAAATATTTTTTATAAAACTTATAATTTATTAACCACAATATTCATCTATATATAGATAAAAGATCGATTTAAGTAAATATACATATTATGGGAAGTTTGATGTACTTAACATTTTGTAATACCTTTGCTGGATCATATCTATTTATTTATTATTTGTTTTCACATTCAATTTCCTTCAACTGATTCTCGTTTAATGTGGTCCACGATACATCATCATCTTTCCTAATAGGTATTTTCATCGCTTCATTATAATGTTTACTGGCCATACATTCAGCTTTCCTTAACGCCTTCATATCAGGATCTGTGATCCTTTTACTTTGAGACATTTTCCGTGACTTATTACAAACCTACGCCTCTTAAACTTATATGCAAAACACAAATTAAAATCTTTTAATTATACAGTTACGTAAATTTCAAAGTTAATTCCGAGAAATCTATTTTCAAGGTGATCCAACCTTACCTGACTATCAAATAGATTGTCAATGGCTACTATAAATTTTCCAGGTCCTACAAATCAACCTACAGAGGTATCCTGATATATGACCGGTAAATCTATATAGGAGGATGCCCGGCTTGAAGCAACATCTTGATACGCTGCTTCTAAAATTTTAGGTTGTCCGGCGAAATCTCAAAGGGGGTCCATTGTTCAAAGTCTATGCTTACAATTTTCAAGGTCACATGAGAAATGAACAAAAGTGATTCATTGTTTTGGTCGAGTTATAAAAATAGTTTCTTATCTAAATACCCTTCGATTCTAAGAAATCAACTTTCAAGAACAAAGGCGATGTATTGTTCAAAGTCTATGCTTACAAGGTCACACCTCTGAGAAAGAATAAAGGCGATCCATTGTTCCATCATAATTTTAAAGATAGATTATTATCCACCCACCCCCCACCTCAATTCTAGGAAATCAAGAACAAAGGCGATCCATTGTTCAAGTCGATGCTTCAGGGATATATAAGTAACAGTGAGATCAGTCGGTTAGTAAGTTGTTAAACATGGAATTAGCAGGGTTAAACCAAAGCACCTATTGCAAACTCTATAAAAATACATGTGACCTAGAGATATCGAAAAATATAAAGTTATTAATGTTACAGTAATCAATACGAAGTATGGTGAACGTATAGTGTTAGAAACAGAGGAGTTTAAATGTGTTTTACCTCAGCGCTTTTACGAGTATTTCAAACAAGAAGAAAATCGAATTGAAGAATTTAAAACGATGCTAAACACAAAGGATGTATTCATGAGTAGTCTGGGTGCAGTCGGAAAACGATAAACATAACATTTAGTGCATCCAACCGTATGTAAACATGCTCATTTCGAAATTAGTGTTTAGTTGAAAAGTCATGCAAGCAGCAATAAAATCACTCCTGGAACGATGTTTACTGCCGGATACTTAATACCACTGTAATAACAATATGATGATTAAAAAATAAATACTGTTGTTAATATGGTGTTCTTTTTTAAGACACGTAGATATCACCAGCCACCATTTGTCAAGGTCACGTCTATAACTATTCAGGAAATAATTTTCATGGTCCCAATCCTGTTCAATCCATATTTTAACCCCGAATGCAACTGGTGCATCTATATAGGATGAATAATTTTACGGTAAACCTAAAGTGCTGTGAAGAGCAATTAGATATTAGTCAAAGTTATGTGCGGTTTAACTACATGCGTTCTTGTGCATTTTAAATTCTAAAATTGTGTTTGAAAATTGTGCATATGTTTTGGGGGTCACGCTACAGAGACAATGATTGTAATAGTTGATGTACAGGGATTCAAAACGGCAAAACATGTATTTACACCCAAAGAGCTAGCAATATACAATGGAAATCAAGCTGCCCATTTTGTGTTCAAACCACCATTTCCTTGGCACCTCTTAAGATGTAGAATTTCAACGACAAGCTGTTCTGGTTAATCAATAATCATCACTGCATCAAATGGGGATCTGATATACCTCTACACATCTCTTTCCACATATACTTCGTGAACTAATATCGGTAACAGATCATGTGTACGTTAAAGGCGAGAAAAAGCCGATTACATTCGAAAACTGTTGAGACAGTCAGTTATAGAAATTGAAGAGCAACCATCTTTACCCAAAATGAAAACAACTTGTTTCTTTCATACACAAACCACCTGTAATTGTGCTTTGACGAATGTACACTTTTTATATAATAACTATGTAAGACAATATCAGTAAAGGTTTCATAAAATGTGTGCTTACAAGTAAAGGAGGAAAAGTTTCTAATATTTACAATAAAACGCTATTATTTTAAGTGTATTATTTTATATAAAAGCCCTCTGATGCAAACTATTTCTCAGGTTATAACCCAGCCTATCCATCTAGGTCAACAAGTCAACTTTTAACATTCCTTGAAGGTAAAATTCTGGAAATAGCAAATAAGAGTTCCTATTACTGAATTCTAGCAATAGAATCAGTTCGTGGAAACAAGAGGTTGTTGTCTATACTGAATGTTTATCAAGGTTCCTGCATTGGTTAAACGTTATGCTTACAGTATCTGGTTGTTGGAAATTCTCAAGGTCTCCAAGAAATTTTCAAAGACCATATGTCCTACAGGCCGATCTTACCCGACATCATCCGATCGAAATGTAGTCGAAACCTGCAGGACCAATTCTAAACGAGTCATGGAAACAAGAAGGGGGTCTATGCTAATAAGCGTGGGCTCATACTATGGTCCGCCAGGATGTTCCCCCAAAGACAGATAACCGTTTCCCAAAACAGGGAGCCGTCACTCAACACAGGTTTCCCCTCCAGAGCCTAATAGCTGAGGCTAAATTGAACTAGGTCAGATCCATTTATCTTAGAAATCTAAACATGGAATATGGTTGTGAGGGGTTAGAAATCCCAATTCGTGGGAAGGTCCAAGTACAATTCTTAGAAATCTGAAAGTAGAACTAGTTTAATATCATAGAAAAAGCTAATCACCTACTTTGGGGGTTTATGGGCCAAGGTGGTAGTTTCTATAAATCACCTACTTTTAGGGGTAAAGGGTAGCTTTTTCAATAGTTATAGGTACTGTGTCAACGAGGCTTATCATCTAGGGGATTCTGACCCGAGAAAATGATGAATTCTGCGTCGCTTTTGAGAAGAATGACTATGTTTGAAAAAGCTAGAATAGAAAGTAGTGTTGGCAACCATGACTGTTAGGGTTTAAAAGTCCCCATTGTGTGCACAGTAGACTCTTGATTAGCAGCAATGACGAAAGTAGTAGTACGTAAGGTAGAAAGTACAGAAAAAGCAGTAAGTGTGGAGGAGCGAAAGAAGAGGTTGGAGACATTAATAAAACAAGTAAAAGAAATAAAACTCGATTTGGAGTGTTATATAGTGAAAACAAAAATGATGAAGCTGCGTATTAGCAATATGTAAAATAGTGTAGTAAAACATGAAATTTTGGGAAGGATGAGTTTAAATACCTATTTTAAAGAAGAAGAAAAGACGCTGCTATGTGTTGTTATAAGTATCTCACAATTGTATTAGGTTTAAGTAACTGTATCATTAAAAAATAAAGACTTTAAAAGTTAAAGAGACGGTTTTCGGTATTCTCTTCTCCCATAATGGTTTCTTATTGGCTATGCATATCTGGGTGTGGTTCGATATCCACCTTTACCGAAATCTCCCATAAGGAAATGGAACCCCTGCCGTACGTTGGGCTTTAAATTGGCCTATATACAACGTATAAAAGAAGATTTATTGGAAAAGATCAATGGCAGTAAAATGATCCCTAAATAAAAGCAATTTACTGGTTTTAATGCAGATCGTTATTGTTTTTAATCATTAAATGGCGCTTATGCATATGTGAACTAAAATTTATTAGTAAAGCGTTATAATGAAAAATACAATGACTTTCCTTTGTATAAGGGAGATTTAAATTGATTTTTTTGCAAGAACCTAAAAAATTAAATGTCAGCCCTATTCCTAAATTGGCTACCCTTGGACTTAAAAGAGTAAACAGTGACAGCTTGCAGTATAGAAATGGAGTTAATTTGATGTAATTTTTATATAAAAGGTTAAGAAAATCGATTTATAGTTTTAATGTTGCAGGATAAGGAGACCTGACTGTTTTATATGAATAGTTTTCATTGTGTTAAAGGGATACAATAGGCTTGCATTCATACAGAGCCCCCATTCATATTTGGATAACGTGTCAATATTTTTTGTTAAGATGTTGCTTAAATAACATTTGTAAACACGCTTTTAATTATATGTAAAAATCTACTTTAGTATACTTCATTGAATTAGATAATTTAAAGCTTACAGAAAGGTTTTATATACATTAAAAGAGTAACCTTTACTATGCATTCCTTTAATGAACGTTTTTTTTGAATTAATAACAATAATAAATTGATAATATAATTCCTATTCCCTAACCGATGGCCATATTAACTTTTATAGATTATCCTCTACCTAAAAGTGTTTCTTGATTGTTTCAGTCGTATGCATTTTAGTTGTTTTCAAGCTGAAGAATATTTTCATTGCTAATATATCATTCAACTAATCATACAGGTAGGACAATTTATGTCTTAGTTACTGTCCTGGTATACTTTTGGTGCCTTACCGATAATGTAATATATAGAATTTTACTTATTATTGAAATAAAATATCCTGAAAACTTTTATTTATCTGCTACATTTGTAAAAAGTACTAGGTTGGAAGCAAGTGTCACACAGATAAATGTTTGCTGATGTAGTAAGATGATATCAACATAAGGTCAAAGAAACGTAAGGTGGTTAAAGAGCTGTGTTTTAGTAAAGGAATGTGTATAACAATATATGTTTATATTAATAAAAATGTTTATTCTAGATTATTTATCCTAACTACATATCTCTAGACCATCAATAAAATTTCGCAATCTTTTAAATAGAATAAAATGAGATGTAAGTATATAGATGTTACACTTCTAGGTTTTGTAATGTAGTTAGCAGTTGTTGAGTTGTTTCTTTGCTCAGTCTAATGTCTTCTAATTGCTTGACCCTGAAAGGTAGAATCCCCCCACGCCTTGAAAATTTTATTTAGTACTCCTGAGAATTGGTTTATAAGAATTAACACCTTAGCTCAGCCAAGAACCTTGAGAAATATACGTAAGCAATGTGTATGATGGCCTTGGGCAATACAACTTTGACCTTGAAGCGTCGGCAATGGATCCTTTTTGTCCTTGATTTCCTAGAATTGAGCCTGAAATGATTTCTTAGCAATTATGGCTCAGCCAAAACAATGGATCGCATTTGTTATTAGAGATGTGACCTTGAAAGCATAGACTTTGAACAATGGATCGCCTTTGTTCTTGATTTCTCAGAATGGGGGTAGCTGGATAACAATCTATTTTTATAACTCGACCAGAACAATGAATCGCCTTTGTTCTTTTCTCAGAGGTGTAAACATTTTTTAAAAATTACATGCAAGCCTATTGTATCCCCTTTAACACAATGAAAACTATTCATATAAAAACAGTCAGGTCTCCTTATCCTGCAACATTAAAACTATAAATCGATTTTCTTAACCTTTTATATAAAAATTACATCAAATTAACTCCATTTCTATACTGCAAGCTGTCACTGTTTACTCTTTTAAGTCCAAGGGTAGCCAATTTAGGAATAGGGCTGACATTTAATTTTTAGGTTCTTGCAAAAAAATCAATTTAAATCTCCCTTATACAAAGGAAAGTCATTGTATTTTCATTATAACGCTTTACTAATAAATTTTAGTTCACATATGCATAAGCGCCATTTAATGATTAAAAACAATAACGATCTGCATTAAAACCAGTAAATTGCTTTTATTTAGGGATCATTTTACTGCCATTGATCTTTTCCAATAAATCTTTTTTATCGTTGTATATACCAATTTAAACCCAACTACGGCGGGGTTCCTTTCCTTAGGGAATTTTAAATTACAACCAACCCAAATGAACCAATAAAACCATTATGGGAAAAAAACCAAAACCGTTTTTAACTTTTAAATCTTTATTTTTAATGAACGTTACTTAAACCTAATCAAGTAGAATTTAAAACACATAATTTTTTTCTTCAAAATAATTTAAATCTCCTTCCCAAAATTTCATGTTTTTCATATTTTACATATTGTAATAGCAGCCCATTTTGTTTTAAATAACACTCCAAACGAGTTTTATTTCTTTTACTTGTTTTATTTTTCCAATCTTCTTTTCGTCCTCCCACTTACGCTTTTTCTTATTTCTATTACGACACACCGATTGCTGCAATAAGACTATGGAAAATGGGGACTTTTAAACCCTAAATCATTTGAACATACTTTCTATTCTAGTTTTTCAAACATAGTCTTCTTCTCAAAAGGAAAATTCATCTTTTTCTGGGGTCAAATTACCCTAGTATAAGCCTCTTGCACTATATAACATTAAAAGTACCCTTTACCCCTTGGTTTTATAAAACTCCACCTTCCCTCCCCAAATTATTGCTTTTTCTTATTTAAACTAGTTCTACTTTCGATTTCTAAAAGTCTTATTCCACAATTGGGATTTTAACCCTACAACCATTTCCATTTTAATTTCTAAGTAAATGGATCTGACCAGTTCAATTTCCTCCATTGGCCTGGAGGGAAACCTTGGTTGAACGGTCCCTTTTTGGGAAAGGTTACTTCTTTGGGGAACACCTGGCCCATAAACCCAGTTATTGATAGCCCCTTCTTGTTTATGACTCGTTTAGAATTGGTCCTCAGGTTTCACTACATTTCATGGTGATTCGGGTAAGATCGGCCTGTAACATATGGCTTTGAAAATTTTTGAGACCTTGGTTTAAAACCGGATCGTTTAAATGCGGAACCTTGATAAACATTAGATAGACCCCTCTTGTTTTGAACTGTTTATTGCTAGTTCATAATAGGAATCTTATTTGCTATTTCCTAAATTTTACCTTAAGGAATTTAAAAGTTGACTTGTTACCTAGATGGATACTGGGTTAAACCTGAAATATTTGCATCAGAGGGCTTTTATTAAAATTACCTTAAAATAAAGTTTTTTGTAAATATTAGAAATTTTCCTCCTTTATTTAACAAATTTTATGAAACCTTTTTGTATTTTTAAAGTTATTATATAAAAGTGTACATTCCAAAGCACAATTACAGGTTTTGTTATGAAAGAAACAAGTTGTTTTCATTTTTAAAGATGGTTGTCTTCAATTTTATAACTGACTGTCTCAAAGGAATGTAATCGGCTTTTCTCGCCCTTTAACGTACAATATCTGTTACCGATATTAGTTCACGAAGTATATGGGAAAGAGATGTGTAGGGTTTCAGATCCCCATTTGATGCAGTGATGATTATTGATTAACCAAACAGCTTGTCGTTGAAATTCTACATCTAAGAGGTGCCAAGGAAATGGTGGTTTGAACACAAAATGGGCAGCTTGATTTCCATTTATATTGCTAGCTCTTTGGGTTAAATACATGTTTTGGTTTTGAATCCCTGTAATCAACTATTACAATCATTGTCTCTGTAGCGTGACCCCAAAACATATGAAATTTTCAAAACACAATTTTAGAATTTAAATGCACAAGAACCATGTGTAGTTAAACCGACATAACTTTGACTAATATCTAATTGCTCTTCACAGCACTTTAGGTTTACCGTAAAATTATTCATCCTATAAGATGCCCAGTTGCATTCAAAATATGGAAACAGGATTGGGACCTAAAATTATTTCCTGAATGTTATATGACGTGACCTTGACAAATGGTGGTGATATCTACGTGTCTTAAAAAGAACACCATATTAACAACAGTATTTTTTTAATCATCATATTGTTATTACAGTGGTATTTTCCGGCAGTAAACATCGTTCCAGGAGTGATTTTATTGCTGCTTGCATGACTTTCCACAACTAAACACAATTTCGAAATGAGCATGTTTACATACGGTTGGATGCACTAAATGTTATGTTTATCGTTTTCCGACTGCAAGACTACTCATGAATACATCCTTTGTGAGCATCGTTTTAAATTCTTCAATTGATTTTCTTCTTGTTTGAAATACTGTAAAAGCGCTGAGGTAAACACATTTAAACTCCTCTGTTTCTAACACTATACGTTCACCATACTTGTATTGATTACTGTAAATTAATAACTTTATATTTTTCGATATCTCTAGGTCACATGTATTTTATAGAGTTTGTAATAGGTGCTTTGGTTTAACCCTGCTAATTCCATGTTTAACAACTTACTAACCGACTGATCTCACTGTTACTTAATATCCTGAAGCATCGACTTGAACAATGGATCGCCTTTGTTCTTGATTTTAGAATTGATTTGGATAATTCTATCTTTAAAATTATGGGAACAATGGATCCCTTTATTCTTTTCTCAGAGGTGTGACCTTGTAAATAGACTTTGAACAATACATCGTTTGTTCTTGAAAGTTGATTTCAGAATCGAAGGGTATTTAGATAAAACTATTTTATAATGAAAAACAATGAATCACTTTTGTTCATTTCCATGTGACCTTGAAAATTGTAAGCATAGACTTTGAACAATGGACCCCTTTGAATTTCGGACAACCTAAAATTTTGAAGGGTTCAAGATGTTGCCAAAGGACCTCTTTGATTTCCGGTCATATATCAGGATTTGTAGGTTTGTAGGACCTGGAAAATTTATAGTACCATTGACAATCTTTTGATAGTCAGGTAAGGTTGGATCCCTTGGATTTCTCGGAATTAACTTTAAATTTACGTAACTGTATAATTAAAGATTTTAATTTGTGTTTTTGCATATAAGTTTAAGGCGTAGGTTTGTAATAAGTCACGGAAAATGTCTCAAAGTAAAGGATCACAGATCCTGATATGAAGGAAGGAAAGCTGAATGTATGGGTAAAATTATAATGAAGCGATGAAAATACCTATTAGGAAAGATGATGATGTATCGTGGACCACATTAAACGAGAATCAGTTGAAGGAAATTGAATGTGAAAAAAATAATAAATAAAATAGATATGATCCAGCAAAGGTATTACAAAATGTTAAGTACATCAAATTCCCATAATATGTATATTTACTTAAATCGATCTTTTATCTATATAGATGAATATTGTGGTTAATAAATTATAAGTTTTATAAAAAATATTTTACTTGTTAGATGACCTAATCAGTCTGAATAATGCATCGTCTTTTTCTCAGAATTTAGAAGCTATGACTCAACAATGAATCGCCTTTGTTATCAGATGTGGCCTTATAAGCATAGACTTTAAGCGTTTCTTGATTTCCCAGAATTGAGATGTATTTAGATGACAATCTATTTTTAGAATAACGGAATAATGGATCGTCTTTGTTCATTTCCATAGGTGTGACCTTGAAAACTGGGACTTTGAACCCGGCCTTTGGACCCTTTTATTCTTGATTCCTAGAATTGAGGTGGGGTTAGCTGGATAACAATCTATTTTTAGGAATCAGAACGCTTATGTTCTCGTGTAACCTTGGGGGAAACGGTTACCTGTGTTGAGAAACAGCCTCTGTTTTGGAAAACGGACCCTGTTTTGAAACGGCCCCTGTTTTGTAAACGGGCCCCTGTTTTAAAACGTCTACTGTTTAGACCACTTGAGGGCACTGGGGAGGCGTGAATTGCTTAGAAGCATGCACCTCAGGGCTTGCGTAGGTTTGTAATAAGTCTCGAACAATGTCTCAAAGTAGATCCTGATATGAAGACTTTTAAGGGAAGCTGAATGTATGGCTAGTATACAATATAATGAACCTATTAGGAAAGATGGTGTGGTCCGCATTAAACGAGAATCAGTTGAAGGAAATTGAATGTGAAAAACAAATAGTAAATAGATATGCTCCAGCAGAGGTATTACAAAAGTGACTATATCCCATAATACTTAAATCTGTATATTGTGGTAGTCTTATAAAAAATATTTTACTTGTTAGATGACCTAATCAGTCTGAACAATGCATCGTCTTTGTTCTCGGAATTTTAGAAGCTACGACAGAGCCAAAAACAATGAATCGTCTTTGATCTTTTACCTTGCAAATTGTAAGCATAGACTTTGAACAATGGGCCCCCTTTATTCTTGATTTCCTAGAATTTCAGAAGCTATGACTCAACCAAAACAATGAATCATCTTTGTTCTCTCATGTGGCCTTGTAAACATAGACTTTGAAGCGTTGACAATGCATCGTCTTTGTTCTTGTTTCCTAGAATTGAGATAACAATCTATTTCTAACTGAACAATGAATCGTCTTTGTTCTCAGAGGGGACCTTAAACTTTTTAAATCGTTGATAATGGTTCACCTTTATTCTTGAAAGAGATGTATTTAGATAACAATCTATTTTTATAAATCAACTAGAACAATAGATAGTCTTTGTTCTTTCATGTTTGAAAATTGTAAGCATAGACTTTGAACAATGCATCGCCTTTGTTATTGATTTCCTAGAATTGAGATAACAATCTATTTTTATAACTCAACCTGTACAATGGAATGTCTTTGTTCTTTAACCTTGAAAATTGTAAGCATAGACTTTGAACAATGGGCCCCTTTTGATTTCCTGGAATTGAGATGCGGAATCTATTTTCGACCTGAACATGGGGAAACGGTTGGAAACAGCTATCTGTTTTGGGAAACCTACCTGTTTTAGGAAACGGCTACCTGTTTTTGGAAACGGCTACCTGTTTTAGGAAACCTACCTGTTTTGGAAACGGTACCTGTTTAAAACCTACCTGTTTGAGCAGGGGCGTGGCTTTGAAACATGCACCTCAGGGCTCTTGATTTCCTAGAATTGAGATAACAATCTATTTCTAACTGAACAATGGATCGTCTTTGTTATCTGAGGTGGACCTTATAAGCATAAACTTTAAATCGTTGACAATGGATTGCCTTTGTTCTTGAAAGAGATGTAAGATAACCTCTATTTTTAAAATCAACCAGAACAATGTTTTATTCATTTACCTTGAAAATTATAAGCATAGACTTTGAACAATACATCGTCTTTGTTCATGATTTCTAGAATTGAGATAACAATTTATTTTTATAACTCGACCAGAAGAATGAATCGCTTTTTGTTCTTTTACCTTGAAAATTGTAAGCATAGACTTTGAAGCGTTGACAATGGATCGCCTTTATTCTTGATTTCCTAGAATTGAGATAACAATTTATTTTTAAAATAACGGAACAATGGAATCTTTGTTCTCTTCCTTGAAAGCATAGACTTTGAACAATGCATCGTCTTTGTTATTGATTTCCTAGAATTTCAGAATGACTCAACCAAAACAATGAATCACCTTTGTTATCAGAGGTGGACCTTATAAGCATAGACTTTGAACAATGGACCGCCTTTTCGAAACGGCTGTGAAACAGCTACCTGTTTTGAAACGGACCCCTGTTTTAGGAAACGGCTACCTGTTTTGGAAACGGGTACCTGTTTTTAAAACGGCTACCTGTTTTGGAAATACCTGTTTAGGGAACGGCCACCTGTTTAGAGGGCGTGGCTTTGAAACATGCACCTCAGGGCTCTTGATTTCCTAGAATTGAGATGAATGGATCGTCTTGTTATCAGGTGTGACCTTCTAAGCATAAACTTTAAATCGTTGACAATGGATTGTCTTTGTTCTGAAAGAGATGTCTTTAGATAACAATCTATTTCTAACTGAGCAATGAATCGTCTTTGTTCATTTACCTTGAAAATTATAAGCATAGACTTTGAACAATACATTATTCATGATTTCTCAGAATTGAGATAACAATTTATTTTATAACTCGACCAGAAGAATGAATCGCTTTTGTTCTTTTACCTTGAAAATTGTAAGCATAGACTTTGGCGTTTCTTGATTTCCTAGAATTGAGATAACAATCTATTTCTAACGGAACAGAGATAGTCTTTGTTCTTTCATGTGGCCTTGAAAGGATAGACTTTGAACAATGCATCGTCTTTTTGATTTCCTAGAATTTCAGAATGACTCAGCCAAAACATAGATCGTCTTTGTTCTCTGACCTTGAAAGCATAGACTTTAAACAATGGGCCCCTTTGTTTCTCAGAATACCTAAAACATGCATAGACTTGTGAGACCAGGGCAATGACCTTCAGGACAATCAACAATCTAGTAACCTTTTGGACCTTGAAGGACTCGTGCAAAATTGAAGAGGCGGTTTACCAGAACGTGGCCTTGGGGAGTACAAACCCGTGGGGGGCACACGTGGTAAGATGATGACCATAAACCATGCTTGGACGTGTACGTGAGTTGACCTTGAGCAAAAACACTCGTAGAAAAGTATAGTGAAAAGTGCTCCAGGATCCGTAGCTATACTACTATCCATTGCTTTGCGGACGATACATTTCACTGTAGTTCATCTCAGCCTACTCATGGATAATCCACCTTCCATGTCAAATCAAGAAAAAAGCTGAAATGGTAAATTCAATCAACAAAGACATTCAACGCTTCCGAATGGGAAAGAATCATCTAGTTAAATTTAATGCTAACAAAACTCAGTGTTTGTTGCCTTTGTAAAAAAGATCGATCATTTCCTGTTGATGAATGGCTGAGTTCTTGTTTTCAGACTCTATTACTCTGTTGGGTATGACTGTATCTTCAAATCTCTATGGTTGACCATCTTCTGTCAGCTAAAACAATGCTCGTAAAATAGGCTTTTTCAGATCTAAGCATTTTACCCCGACAATTTCGGCATAAAACCTCATCTGAATATAATTTCACCTCTGGGTTAGTGCTAAACGCCTCGATATCGTTGATCGTATCCAAAAGAGAGCTTACGCTTATAAATGACCCGTCCTTAACTTTATACATTTTGAGCATAGAAGGATGGTTTCAGTTCTTTCTTTGTATTATCGTTATTAAACGGCTATTTGTGCTGAATTATATTCTTTATACCATCTCGAGCTATCTTTGCGAAAATGGTTTGTTCATTCACATCATGTATGCAGTAGAAATTATTGTCGTACCAAACAGGCGAATCCACATTTTTCTACATGGCTTCTAAACTCTAATGATCTAAGTTCCTGTTTTTTCACTTATGATATGAGAAAATTTAAGGTAGCTGTTCATAGGCCTTTGGAATTATTCTATCCATCCTCCTAAGTGTTTTGCATTAGCACGATACCAAAAATTTGTTAGGTTTTAAAATATATATATATATATATATATATATATATATATACAGTACAACTTCGATAGTTCGGACAGTGGGGGAGTAATCCGGACACTGCTATTATTCGGGCGTTTTGGAATTTTGCCTCTAATCCCACAAAGATACTATAAAAATAATGCAAAAAAATTTTCATATCTGAACAAGCAGTTAGTCACTTTAACATTTACAAACGGCGTCAAGCATTTGATTTTCAAGCCAAAACATAATGGAAACAAAAACACAGCAGACAAATCTAAAATACAGATTACCTTGATGAAAAAGTACACGTCAAATTGCAGAAATTTGATGTTCCAAAATCTGTGTTTGAATAAAAAATAAACAAAAAAGAATTTTATATCAAAATCATTTCAAGGGACAGGTAAAATGCCAATACATAATGTTTTAAAATTTACTTTATTTGGTATATTTTTGAAAAAGAAAAGTTATTAGAAAAGCAGAGCATCCGGTTGAAACGCATTGTATAAGGTTTTAAACAACGAATGGCCGTCCCAATTTCGTCAGAAATTTTGAACTAAGGCTAAACATTTTTATGAACAAATGGAAAAGATTTTAGCAAGTTCTGGATGGCTAGATAAATTCGCTAAGACACGAAATTCGTTTTTGAAGGTCTTAAAATTTCCAGTGATGTTGGCCGAATACCATTTGGAAAAATTTCGATCTGTTGTTGAAAATGGAATTAAGTGATCAATATATAATGCTGATGAATCAGCAGTTTTTTGAACTCTACCTGATACCACTTTTCATCAAAATGAAAAATCAGCACCAGGTTGAAAAATATCAAAAGACCGTCTAACATTTATGCCCTTGCAATGCGGCCCATAAGTTGCCACTGTTGGTTTTGGGGCGGAATCCACGAGCATTTAAAACGGTTCACTTCCAGTTGTATACAAAGCGTCTAAAAGGATGGATAAAACCAGTATTTTGGAATGGTTCAAAACATCTTTACCTGAAGTCAAAAATTTTTAACTCAAAGTAACGAGCCCCAAAAGCGTTGCTGTTGGTAGATAATGCACCATCACATCCATTCTGGGAATTAATACAATCCAAACTTCAAAATTATATTTTGCCAGAATTGTACTGCTGTTTTACAGCCTATGGATCAGAATCTCATTCAGAATATAAAAGGTGTATAAAACGTCCTCGATTATCATTTTACATGAAGGTGAAGATATATTAACCTTTGAAAGCAGTTTAATTTAAAAAGATGCAAACAATCTTAATGAATCTTGGAAAAATAACTTCAAAAATATCAGAAAACTTATGGCCTGAAATTACTGAACCAGAAGTCAAGATGAGAATATTCCACTCTCAGAACTTCAAAAAAATATTATCCAATAAGTCAAGAAGATCTAAAAAATCACAGAATACTTAAGAGTCATTGATCCAGAAAATAACTTGAACAGCAAAACATTACTAAATGGGCTGTGGGAAAAAAGTTTGTCGTTGATTTAAGGAAGAAACTTATCCAAGATGCATTAGCGATGAAAGAAAATCCAGGAGAATCTTCTGAATCAAGAGTAGTGAAAATGAGAAGGTGAAACATGTAGATGCTGTCAATGCATTTTCACTGACCATTTCACCGCTGTATCAAAAAGGGTTCAAACTAAAATATACACATATTTTGAAAAAAGTAGAGTTATTTTTACAACAAATTTTTTTTTTAAATACAAGGGTGCTATTTAAAATAAACGAGTTACTTGTAAGGTACCTGAAGTTGACATTTATTTTAGTGCCCTGTTATTTTCTTAAAAAATTTCATGCTGCCTTAAAAAAAATTTTCAAAGCACTGATAGATACGCTGTTTCAATAATAATAAACGTAAAAATAAATTTTAAATTCAAGCCTGTAATTTCAAAATCACTAAATATCTTTGAAACGGTAGGTTTTAGGTATAAATTTATTGCAACTTTATTTTATTCATAGATTCTAAAAACATATAATATGGGTGTTCCATTAAAAAATACAACTTTGAGGTGGATCTTTTTTTGAACACCCTGTATAATTATTTTTAAATTGTGCTCCTAAACAATATTTAATACAAAAAAATTAAAAGGCTTATAGAAATTCAATTTTATTATATATATATATATATATATATATATATATATATATATACATATATATATATATATATATATATATATATATTTCAAACTCTTTCTCTTTTCACAAAAAAATTGAGATTCTAGAGTTGATTTTATGTCGATTTAACTAAATTACCCAAAATATTCCTAAAGATGGATTTGGGGGGCAACATCGGTTAATTCAAATCTTCAAAATGGTTTCCCTTTAAATGATAGCGTTCTGTACATTTATTTAGTGGAATACCCAATCGTATGGCAATATGATTTTTAAAAGTACTCAAAGGGCTGTTTCCATTGGACATTGTTATTCATAAGTTTTGTTTTCAAAATTTCGCAATTTTCATAAAATTTAAAAAATTGATTTTCATAAATGAATGGTACCTTGTCTAAGTCGCTACGACGCACCGTTTTCGAAATAAATCGATCTGAACTTTTCATTGTTAATCATACATTTATAAAATTAACAACATTTTTTATGAAAGATGGCAAAAATAAACAAAATAACAATTGCGTGAACGTCAAAATAACTGTTTACAGATACTAGTTGAGGGTAAATGTTTTAAGTGAAAGATTTTTTAAGTTACATTACCAAATACAAAAACGGTATTGTTAGAATGGTTTGTAGTGAAGAATATGCCGATAAGCGTTTTACGGCGAAATGCAAAACGCTAGCCAACAGCACGTAGATATGCAGATAAATTTGGTAGAAGACATCCTGGCTAAATCATCTACGCCTTCATCAAAATTAGGAAACAGGATCGGTCATTCCTAAAAATAATGAAACGGGAAAACATGCTGATGTAATGGAAGAATATCAGGATGATATTTTAATGGAATTTGAGTAAAAAATAAGCGTAAGAAGGTTGGCTGCAATGTTCCCAATTGTCAAAATCTTCTGTGGAAATTCTAATGGAAAATTTATCCTTTTCATTTAAAAAGTCCAGGCCTTGCAAGCAGGTGATTTTCCTGCTCGTGTTGATTTTTTAATTGGATGCAAAAAAAGAATCAAGACCAAGATTGTTTTTCTAATATTTTGTTTTTTGATGAAGCTGCTTTTACAAAATTAATTTTAGTATGCGCAGTGCACACTATTACTCCTATCTTGATGAAAACCCTCGCGATAAGGAAAGTAAACGTCAAAAGGTTTAGCATTAATGTTGGATAGGTGTTCTGGTGAAATTTGTTGGGTCTGTAGAATTCCTAATGTTTAAACGGCGAAGAGTATCTCAACTTTCTACAAAATACTTTACCGGATTTATTAGATGATATTAATCTGAATATTCGGCGGAACTTGTGGTTTTAATGATGGTTGTCCGGCTCACTATAGCAGAACTGTTCGTACTTTGTTAGATAACAAAGACGATGGATCAAGAATCGGTTGTTGACGGGTCTTCAGAAAATTTGCGATTTTGTGTTTGGGGATATCTAAAATCAAATTTATTCCCCCAATAGAAATGCGATCACTTTAAAGAATTCAGGATGCCTCGACGTTTTAGGAACAATATGGATAATTTTGCAAAAATTCGACAATTTTACATGAATAAATTTGTAAATAAAACGGATGGTCGTCAATGGAGCATTTTCGTAGATTCAGTTTTTGTTTCATGCTTTCAATCATTTGAATTTTTATTAAATTGAGTCAGCAAATTTTTTGTATTAAAACGATTATTTTTTATCCGAATTTATTTCTTACTTTCTAAAGCAAAATTAATTTATGCAGTTTGACGTTCACGCAATTGTTATTTTGTTTATTTTCCATAGCCATCTTTCATAATTGTAAATAAATTGTCACTTATCTTGAAACTTTTTAATATTTTTAATTTTGGGCAAAATAAAATTTACTGGTTTTGGAGTTATTTGAGGTTTTCATGTTGTTAAAAAAAATAAAAAATATTAGTTAATTTGGTTTATTTGAATTAAGTAGGCTTAGACTGTAAACTTGCGAATTTTTTTGTTTGATAGATTCGTTTGACATATTGTTGTTGATAGTTTTGGTTTGTTTAACAAGTAATAACGCTTTGTCTGTTCTGTGTTAATGTCATACAATTAAAACCTTTTTTAAGGTCTAAATAATTTACAATATTTTTATCTCATAGTTATTTCTGAAACAATTATTCCCTGAGGTAGTTCGTTCGCATGCAAATTATTGTTTCATTTTAAAATATTTTATTAATTCGGTCAGCATTATTTGCTAAAACCTCTAATATCTCCAAAACCAGTAATTTTGACTTTCAACAAGAGTATCTTTTTTGTGGTAAATTCATTAAAAATTATATTTTTGCCCAAAAAATGCGGAATATCCCCATAATAAGATTAAAAGTGGTATTTAGGATACTCCTATACAAAATATTAAACATTTGTCAACACTGTCTTTTATGACCTAATCAAAGGTGTTTGTGGTCTAAATTTCATTTAGGTATCTTAAAACATTTTAGAGATAATAAAAAAATGCGTTTTGCGGCCACTTTTACAGGGCCGTATCTTCTTAAAGAGGCTTTTTGGGTCACATGTTTGTTATCCAAACTAACGTAATTTTTTATTCAATTTAGCCTAAAAATTAGCGGAACGTTTTTGAAACACCCTGTATATATATATATATATATATATATATATATATAAAAAAGTGGGTAATCTTGACTGATAATGAATATAAGATAAGTTTATTGGGAATGCAGTCAATTATAAAGGAAAAGTAAAAACCCTTTGTTAATGTGCCAAGCTTTCGAATGCTTTATTCCTTTATCAAGACAAGCTACTATAAAATAATTAAATTATTTATAAATTAAATAACAATAGAAACATACCTAACGTGAGTTAAATAAAAAGTTAAAAACAGAACTAACAATAGGAATTTGCAGGAAACTAAATTTAATTGACAGTGTGTCAATAGTAAAACTAAATGGAATGTGACATAATACAAATGGTTAGTTACGTATTAAAAACATTAACAACGGTAAGTGTTATGTTATCAAAAGGAAAAGAACATTAACAAAAATTACTAGAAGAATGGACAATATTAACTAAAGTTTCCCATTTTAGAGGCAAAAATTTTTTGTATATATTAACTATTAGTAGAAATTTGACTAAAACTATGTTCATAAGATAAGATGTAATTATAAATAATGCTAAGTTTATTAATATCTGATTTTTTATTAAGAGTGTTGCTGTTTTCATTAATGCAGACCATTTCACGAAAAAGACGTTTAGTTAAATTATTTTCTTTGCATAATATAGTAACTTCATTAAAATTCATGTCATGGTTTTGTTGGATGACATGCTCAGCTAACTACATGAAGCAATTTTCCTTCTACAATCACTTTTGTGAGATGTTATTCTCCTAATAAATTTCTAGATGTTTGCCCTATGTACACTTTAAAACAATCCCTTTGGGATAGAATAAACTATATTTGAATTTTCTAAAGTTGTTAAGGAGATTTAATTTTAGTATATAAGTTACGTAAAGTTTTGATGTTACTTGTGGCTATCTTGGCATTGAGTACCTTGAAAACTTTTAATATCTGAGGTGTGAGAAAAGGTATATAAGGCAATGAACCATATGATATACTTTATTGTCATGATTAATATTATTATTTTGTTCGCAATTTTTAGAATTAATACAATGCGGGTATTGAAAATAAGTTTATTAAGTAAATATCTAGGAAAAGAATTTTCTAGTAATATATTTCTAAGTGTATTAAGACCATTTTAAGGTAATTAATATAGAAAGTTTTATCACTCTTTTTTAATGCTAAGACAAGATTGGTTTTCATCTTAAAAGGATGTTGTGAGTGATAACTAATGAATCGATTACTAAAAAGGTTTTCTATACCATTCTGTACGTAATATTTGTGAAAGTTCTGTGGATCAACATATCTAAGAATGGTATGCAATTTTATCATCTCTTTCATATGTGAACTGTAAATGTTCATTGTAATTATTAAAGATTGCCCTTCGTCTATTTTGTCTTCTGTTACAGATAGGATTAAGTCATCAACATATCTCTTAACGAAAGGTACATGGAAATGTATTTTATCTAAACAAGCAGTAATCAAGTCATCAAGTACAAAATTGCCAGGATTAAAATCGTGGAACCCATAGGGTACCAAAAATTTGTTTTATAGTTATTATCAAAAAACGTAATTCGAATCAAAATAAATTTTAGTAAATTTTTAAATGTGTTCAGGTTCATTTTACAATTAACAGAAATAGAAGGAATGTTTTCAATGTATTTAATTAACGTTAAAGGAAGATTGGTGAATAAAGATACAACATCAAAACTAACTAAAACATAATTTACAGGTAATTGGAAGTTATTAATGAATTTTAAAAGTAAAAGAATCTTTGATGTAGAAATCGTTAGAAGCGTTGTATGATTTGGTTAAGACTTGTTTAAATAATTAGAAGTTTACTATTAGAATTTATTGAAGAAACAATAGGTCTAACAGATAATTCAGTTTTGTGAATTTTAGGTAAACATAAAAACGTGGTGCAACCATTATAAATAGTAAAGTACTTGCTATATCGTTGGAATTGTCCTAAAGATTTTAAAACTAATGAATTTATTACCACATTAACAAAGGGTTTTTACTTTTGGCCTTTATAATTGACTGCATTCAATAAAAATTTATATATATATATATATATATATATATATATATATATATATATCCAATTTTCTTATCCGACTTTGGTAAACCATTTTTCGAAACTAAATATAATGTGAAATAAATTTAAATTAAGATAGTGTGTAAGTATAGTCTAAAACCAATTCCAATCAGATTTATAGTATTAATTAGGATTTAAACAATGTATGAGTCTTAGTCAGTTTCTAAAAATATCTTAATTTATGCTAAAAATGATGCTGTAATCGGAAGTTTTATAGGATAAGTTCTTGCAAAGTTGTGACTATTTAGAAAAGTAAGTAATATTCAGTGTATCTAAGTCAATATATAAAAAAGGTGTTATACATTTTTTTTTGAACAGCATTGAATTCTTTCTTTTATACTCTTATACCCTTCATACTCACATATTAAATGTAAATAGTTTTATATTTGAAAAAGTTTACAGAAATCGATTATTTTTAATTATCTGATAATACCGTGTCTTTGATTTTGTTTACATTTATATACATTAAAGCTATCATTTCACGAGCAACCTCTACTGAACCTTAGGTTTAATTTTATATGAATCACACGTAAACCAAGACTTGTACTCATATATTAGGCAAGTTTCACGATACCAGACTACGTCATTTTTACAGAAATGCTTTATATACGGTAAAATCAGAAAAACCATAATATACTAAAAATTAACTTATATATATATATATATATATATATATATATATATATATATATATATATATATAGAGACTAATCGTTAGAAGTATCTTCAGAAACGTTATTCAGATTTTATGAAATTTTGGTTCAATAGGTTTTCGTATTGGAACTCTCTAAATATTGTCAAACTTGTAACACTTCCGGTTAGACCGGAAACTGACATCAACTGATTTTTTAAATAGAAACATACATATTTTTATGTGTTTTTTTCTAGATAAAGCTTTAAATTACAACAAACGTTTGTCTGAAACTTTTTTCTGAGTTTTGAGTAATGACCAGAATTAATTTTTTTTTTTTTAATTTTTGACAGATCTCGTTTGGTTATTGGATGAACTATTTCGTTGAAAGCTCACAGAGAGGATAATAAAACCTCATTTATTAACAATGTCTACCTAATTTGACATAAAATTAAAATTTAGAGTCGTAGTAATATCTTCAAGATGTGGTTCAAAAGTAAGTCATATCTTCATTATTTTAAATGGAATGACCCATTTTTCTTGTAACGAAAACAGGAAAAAAATAGGGTACATTTGATAAAGCATTATTATTATTTTTCCTAATAGATTTTTAAGTTATTAATAAAAGAAACAAAAATTTTGGAATCCATTGGGTTTGTCATTTTGAACGAAGCGGGAAGACGTGCGCATGTGCAATAATGCATAATTTGACATTTTCATAGAATTGCTATTCCGAAAATTATAAGTTGGCTTAGGAAACTGATAATAAAACTTACTGAATTACTCAAATGACTTTATTTATAAGTTTCCCAAGTCAACTTATAATTTTGGGAATACAACCCTATCTATGAAAATTTCAAATGGTTAATGTCATGCAAGTCTTCCCGCTTTATTAAATGGCACAATAGATTTCAGATTTTATTCGTTTTTTATAACAGAAAACTGTTAGAAAAAAATAATGCTTTATCAAATGTACTATCTTTGTCTGTTAGTCACAAGAAAATGGGTCATTCCATTTAAAATAATGAAGATATGACTTTTTTAAACCACATCTTAAAGATATTACTAGACTCAAATATTAATTTTATGTCAAATTATAGACGGTTAATAAATGTGTGTGTGTGTGTGTGTGTGTGTGTGTGTGTGTGTGTGTGTGTGTGTGTGTGTGTGTGTGTGTGTGTGTGTGTGTGTGTGTGTGTGTGTGTGTGTGTGTGTGTGTGTGTGTGTGTGTGTGTGTGTGTGTGTGTGTGTGTGTGTGTGTGTGTGTGTGTGTGTGTGTGTGTGTGTGTGTGTGTGTGTGTGTGTGTGTGTGTGTGTGTGTGTGTGTGTGTGTGTGTGTGTGTGTGTGTGTGTGTGTGTGTGTGTGTTTTGTGTGTGTGTGTGTGTGTGGTGTGTGTGTGTGTGTGTGTGTGTGTGTGTGTGTGTGTGTGTGTGTGTGGTGTTGGTGGTGGTGGTGGTGGTGGTGGTGCGTGCGGCGTGCTGCGTGCGGCGTGCGTGCGTGCGTTGCGTGCGTGCTGCGTGCGTGCGTGCGTGGTCGTGCGTGCGCGTGCGTGCGTGCGTGCGTGCGTGCGTGCGTGGTGCGTGCGTGCGTGCGTGCGTGCGTGCGTGCGTGCGTGCGCGTGCGTGCGTGCGTGCGTGCGTGCGTGCGTGCGTGCGGTGCGTGCGTGCGTGCGTGCTGCGTGCGTGCGTGCGTGCGTGCGTGCGTGCGTGCGTGCGTTGCGGCGTGCGTGCGTGCGGCGTGCTGGTGCGTGCGTGCGTGCGTGCGTGCGTGCGTGCGCGTGCGTGCGTGCGTGCGTGCGTGCGTGCGTGCGTGCGTGCGGCGGCGTGCGTGCGTGCGTGCGTGCGTGCGGCGTGCGTGCGTGCGTGCGTGCGTTGCGTGCGTGCGTGCGTGCGTGCGTGCGGTGCGTGCGTGCGTTGCGTGCGTGCGTGCGTGCGTGTGCGTGCCGTGCGTGCGTGCGTGCGGCGTGCGTGCGGCGTGCGTCGTGCGTGCGTGCGTGCGTGCGTGCGTGCGTGCGTGCGGCGTGCGTGCGTGTGCGTGCGTGCGTGCGTGCTTGCGTGCGTGCGTGCGCGCGGTGCGTGCGTGCGTGCGTGCGTGCGTGGTGCGTGCGTGCGTGCGTGTGCGTCTGCGGGCGTGCGGGCGTGCTGTGTTGCGTGCGGCGTGCGTGCGTGCTCGTGCGTGCGTTGCGTGGTGCGTTGGTGCGTGTGCGGTGGTTTTTTGTGCGTGGTCGGGGTGCGTTTCGCCGGGTTTGGTGCGTGTGCCTGCTGGTCGTGTGTCGTTGTCTTGTGTCTGTTTTGTCTGGTGTTTTGTCTGTGTGTCTGTGTTGTGTGTCTGTGTGTCTTGTGTCTGTTGTCTTTGCCGTGTCTTTGTGTCTGTGTGTCTGTGTGCGTGTGTTGTTGTCTGTGTCTGTGTTCTGGTGTCTGGTGTCTGGTGTCTTGTTGTGTCTGTGTCTGTGTGTCTGTGTGTCTTGTGTCTGTGTGTCTGTGTGCTTGTGTCTTGTGTCTGTGTGTCTTGTGTCTTGTGTCTGTGTGTCTGTGTGTTGTGTGTCTGTGTGTCTGTGTGTCTGTGTGTCTTGTGTCTGTGTGTCTGTGTTTTGTGTCTGTGTGTCTTGTGTGTCTGTGTGTTTGTGTCTGTGTGTTGTGTGTCTGTGTGTCTGTGTGTTGTGTGTCTGTGTGTCTGTGTGTCTGTGTGTCTTGTGTCTGTGTGTCTGTGTGTCTGTGTGTCTGTGTGTCTGTGTCTGTGTGTCTTGTGTCTGTGTGTCTGTGTTTTGGTGTCTGTGTCTTGTGTCTGTGTGTCTGTGTTGTTTGTTGTTGTGTGTCTGTGTGTCTTGTGTCTGTGTGTCTGTGTGTCTTGTGTTGTGTGTGTGTCTTGTGTCTGTGTCTTGTGTCTGTGTGTTTGTTTGTGTCTGTTGTCTGTTGTCTTGTGTCTTTGTGTGTCTGTGTGTCTTTGTTGTGTCTGTGTGTTGTGTGTCTGTGTGTCTGTGTGTCTTGTTCTGTGTGTCTGGTGTCTGTGTGTCTGTGTGTTTGTGTGTCTGTGTTGTGTGTTGTGTGTTTGTGTTGTGTGTCTTGTGTCTGTGGGTCTGTGTGTCTGTGTGTCTTGTGTCTGTGTGTCTTGTGTCTTTGTGTCTGTGTGTCTGTGTGTCTGTGTGTCTGTGTGTCTGTGTTGTGTGTCTGTGTTCTGTGTGTCTGTGTGTCTGTGTGTTTTGTGTGTCTGTGTGTCTGTGTTCTTGTGTCTGTGTCTGTGTGTCTTGTGTCTTGTTGTGTCTGTGTGTCTGTGTGCTGTGTTCTGTTGTCTGCGTGCTTGTGTTGTGTGTTGTGTTGTGGTTGTTTGTGTCTGTGGGTCTGTTGTCTGTGTTTGTGTGTCTGTGTGTCTGTGTGTCTGTGTGTCTGTGTGTCTGTGTGTCTGTGTGTCTGCGTGTCTGTGTGTCTGCGTGTTTGTGTGTCTGTGTGTCTGTGTGTCTGTGTGTCTGTGTGTCTGTGTGTCTGTGTGTCTGTGTATCTGTGTGTCTGTGTGTCTGTGTCTCGTATATTAGGTATACTAGGAGAAAGTATTGCAATCGAAATAATGTTGAAATTTTTTTTCGTGGATTTCAACGTTTTTGTGTTCCCCGAGTCGAAAAATATGTATTTCGCGATACAAAATTTTCGTGTCACTCAAAAACCATAAAAGCTACTCACAATTTGAATATCGCAACTTGTAAATAAAAGTACATGCTCTCGAACAGTTGAAAAATATTTTTGAAAAAATAATATGTTTCCCTTAATTACCGGGTTAAACTTGCCCTTTTTTTCAAAATTAATTTTCTCAAAAATTGCTGTGGTAACTTTTTTAAATGTATATATTTTATAGTAACATATAACTAAAATATAATGAGCTTTATGAGATTTCCCTAACTTATCCATGACCGGAGTTAGGAATTTTCAAATCTGAAAACTGCAATCCCTTATAACTATGCTTCTAATAAAAATGAAATCTTAAAATCAAGGGATTATATAGTATACATAGATAGCTACTAAACTTCTATATTGGAATATTTTTAGCTCTCCAGGTTTTGCCAAAAATAACAAAAAATGTTATTTTTTAAACTTTTTTTAATATTTTGTTTTAAAAACAAGTCTAAAATATTTTAAAGGAAACTTCTCATGCTATCCAAATATGTAAAAATATAGAGTGATTTGCAAAATACAGGGTGAATAAAAAAAAATGTTTGTAGGTAAGTATATCCTATTATATTTCAAATTATCCGAAGTTAGGAATTGCTACGGGCAACAGTTACTTTCCTTATACGAGAAAGTGTTGTGCCTAAGTTCATCGGCCAAATTTTTCTATTTAGTTCACAGTTGTGAGCTTGTAATAGCATTATTGTGTCCTTTATACAGGGTGACAATTTTTAACTAAACTTCTATGGGTAACTTTGTTATTATAATAGCTACATAGACGGTTAAAATAGCAATATAGGGCAGAATTTCAAGACCAATCAAATGACGTTTTGAGTTTTAACCTGTGTTGCCAACTTTCGTAGTTATTTAGAAAAAACTAAAAATGAGCCGAATTTTCAAACTCAAGTATCCTTGAAACTGTTGCAAATAAAGCTAAAATACTGGAGAAGTAATTGATAGATATTTTTATGAACTTTAAGATAAGCCTATTTTTACATTTGTTTTGCATTTTATCTTTGAGATATAACACAAAATTACTTTTTTTTAAATGGAACGTATAGGTTAATTTAGTCCTATTAAATAGCATATTTTTTACTCAGTTCAAAAATGTATAGTTTAGCTTATTTATAACAAGTAGTTTTCTTGTAATTTAATAAAAACCGAAAGTTAAAATCGGGTATCAGTTTTAAAAAATAGAGCGCCTTGGAATGAAATAAAACAAAAGAAATCTATAACACAATAATCGTCAGTTTGTGAAAACTTACGAGTACGAACTTTATTAATGCTGAAGTTTATAAAATTTCAACCAATCATAAATATTTATAAACAAAAGAAATACCTAAGTACTACATTACAACTAAATTACTACACGATCTCAAATTGGCCACCATGGTTTTCAAACATTTACATACGACATCTTTGTAATATATTATTTTGCACTTTTAACAAGGTATTAGGTCTAATTGCTGCAATACTGTTCTTATTTTATCTTTTAGATCTTCGACATTATGTGGTTCAGTTGTATAAACGCTGTCTTTAACTGTTCCCCACAAAAAGAAATCCAGAGGGGTTAAATCTGGAGATCTAGGAGGCCATGGAATAGCACCACGAGTACCAATCCAGTTATTAAACCTTTCTGTTACAAAGTTTGAAACAACCTTTGCATTGTGAGCAGGAGCTCCATCTTGTTGAAAATATCGATAATCGCGTATTAAATTTAATGGAACTTCGTCCATCATATTTTCAAATTCATTTCTTAAAAACATTAAGTAGCGTTCAGCATTTAAATGTTGTTCAAAAAAATATAGACCAATGATTTTAGTACCTAAAATACCGTACCATACGTTTATTGAGAAAACATGTTGATCTCGTCTCTCTACAGTTAAATGAGGATTTTGTTGAGCCCAGTAATTTTGTGATTTTTTCTATTAAATAAACCATTGTTGGTAAACTTGGCTTCGTCCGTAAACAAAATCGATTTAGAAAAGTCATTGTTTCTTCGATGCTCTTCAATAAACCAGGTAGCGTAATTTAATCGTCTTTCAAAATCTGCAGGATACACTGTATTTCCAACGTGATGGTAAGCTTTGAAGTTATTTTGTTGCGAGATTATGCGTTCTTCTTCTCTTGACGTATTACATTCGAATCCAATTTCCCGTACAGGTGCAGTCGGTTTGACATTATTATAAGCCAGAACATTTACTTCGGTTTCTTCATTAAATTTTTTTTTGCGTCTTTTGGTTTTTTGAAAGACCCGTATTGCTTTAAATTAGTTTCCAGTTTACGAAAGAATCTTTTAGCAGGTTGCCTTCTTTCCATGTACCTCTGTAAATACGTTTCCGACGCTGCATTTACATCACGATTAGAAATATAATAGCAAAATAACATATCGTTCTTTTATTCACAGGAATACTCCATATTTATTTTTTAGAAAATCACCTTTTTTGAATAAGGAATACTAGTTAAATTGTAATTTAATTAAAATAAACATAAATAAAAATGCAAGTGTCAAATTTGTTTGGTTTATTTTTCATTCCAAGGCGCTCTATTTTTTAAAACTGATACTCGAGTTTAACTTTACAGTTTTTATTAAATTACAAAAAAACTACTTGTTATAAATAAGGTAAACTATACATTTTTGAAATCAGTAAAAAATATGCTATTTAATAGGACTAAAATAAACTATACGTTCCATTTAAAAAAAAGTAACTTTGTGTTATATCTCAAAAATAAAATGCAAAACAAATTTAAAAATAGACTTATCTTAAAGTTCGTAAAAATATCTATCAATTACTTCTCTTGTATTTTAGCTATATTTACAACGGTTTCAAAGATATTTGAGTTTGAAAATTCGGCTCATTTTTAGTTTTTTCTAAATAACTACGAAAGTTGGCAATACTGGTCAAAACTCAAAACGTCATTTGATTGGTCTTGAAATTCTGCCCAATATTGCTAGTTTAACCGACTCTGTAGCTGTTATAATAACAAAGTTACCCATAGAAGCTTAGTTAAAAATTGTCAACCTGTATAGAACAATTTGTTTTGCTCAATCATTAAAAGATAACAATGTTTTTACTTTCTAATTTTAATGATCAAAAGACGAATTGGATCACAAATAGCAAAATTTGTTAGCGCGTTACTATACGATCGCTTACAGAAAAACGGTTCTTTGGGCCAAGTTTAAAGTCGTGTTTTTCTTGATTAAAAGGTAAGCAAGCATATTTAGACCACCAAGACAGCTCCTATGAAATTGTGATTAATGTCTCATGCTAATGTTAAGTGGATTTTTTTGTGATAAAAGGTGTTTGGCGCGATGATATAAAAAGACTCCGAACAACTGTGAACAGGACATAAAGATTAATTTTAGTATGACATGCTGTGAATTTTTCGACTTTTGTAACATGCCTAAAAAACAAGGAAGTGCTAGGTATGCGGTTATAACAAATTTAAAACTTTATTTTTAATTTGTAATGATATACTTAGTTTAATAACCGATTTTTTCATTTTGAAAAATGTTGTATTTGTTTATTTATCAAACAATCAAAAATGTTGCACACGACTTATGTAGACTAATCGCATTCCTTTCGCAATGTATATTTAGTTATTTAATACATACATGTATTTTGATACTTTTAGATAACATCAAAATGATATATACAAATTAATCATTTTGAACTGATGCCGAAATTGATGAATAAAATATAGTTACGTTACTATGTCCTAAAAATTTTGAACACGTTTTGAGAAAATTAAAAATATAGTTCTGTATAATTTTTAAGAATAAACATATTAATTATATTTGTTAACAATATAATATAGATCGAAATGTTTCTAGAATGAATTACAAGATGGCGTTATGCGCGCGTGCTGATCACTTGCTTTGAAAACGCCATTGTTCGTTCAACAGTTTTCAAATTTTCAAATAGATTGGATATAAATAAATACATGCCGTTAAAAGTAAACGATTTGTGCATTTTCTTAATCATGAATAAAAACGAGTTCCGTGCAGTTACAAAACAGTCCTTTTTTAAAGACTTAAATGCTAAACAAATAAAAACGGAGTTAGATAAAGGTCATGTGAGTCTTCGCCTTCGTATGCAACAGTTGGAAACTGGGTTGCTGAATTTAAACGCGGTAGAACAAGCATAGAAGACGCACCACCTTCTGGCAGAACACCGATGAAGAAACAATTGAAAAAGTCCATGAAATCGAGATGAAGGATTGCCGAATAAAGTTGAGAGAGACAGCGGAAAAAGTATGCATTTCATACAACCGTATATATTGCATCTTTCATCAACATTTGGACATGAGAAGGCTTAGTGTTAGATGGGTGCCACGTCTACTGGCAATTGACCGAGTTTCAATGACCATTTCTCAGCAATATCTAGACATGTTCAAACGTAATAAAAAAGTTTGTTTGCAACGTTTTGTAACTGTTGACGGAACGTGGATTGACTACTACACTCTGGAGACCAAGGAGCAGTCAAAGCAAAGGACAAAACGTGAAGAGCCAACTCCAAAACGGCAAAGACGATTCCTCTGGTGGTAAAGTCATGGCTACCGTATTTTGGGATTGCAGATGAATAATTTTTATTGATTACTTGCAATTACTAGACAAAGTGAAAAAAGAAATCAAACCTAAAAGGCCTCATTTGGCAAAGAAAAAGAGAATAACGCCCCATCCCATAAGTCGATGGCGAAACTACGAAGTACGATTCCAGTTAATTGAACATGCACCCATTCGCCAGACTTGACACCGACGGATTTCTTCTTGTTCTCAAATCTCAAAAATGGTTGGCTGGAAACAGATTTTCATCGAAGCTGTAAAAGGATATTTTGAAGGTTTGGATATTTCTTATTTTTGTGAATGATTGAAGGGTCTTGAAAAGCGTTGGACTAAATGTGTACAGCTGAAAGGAGACTGTAGAAAAATAAATACGATTTTCCTTAAGAAGTTGTTTTTTCCGTCTTGTACTAGAAATTTTTCGATCTATCTTCGTATACTTATTTACTTCTGCAAAATAACATGATTTTAAAAACAGTTTTAAAGAGAACGCTAAGTGCATTTTTTGTTAGGTAGGTGATTAAGCAATATAGCATGCTGAAAACGCCTCTTTAACCATATTACGCAAAACCTTACAAAGAACAATAGATAACAGACTACAGTAGGATACATGAAATTTCTTAAGTTATTTTGAACTTAGTACGTTTTTCAAAAATTTCCAATCATGACAGAAAATTGAGCAAGCAGCACAACGAAAAGTAATAAAAAGGAATTACGTTATATTTAATGTACGGGGGATGTTTGATTACTAAGGTACATTTGTGACTTACAGACAGACTACTTTATTTATACAAATCAAACATACAATAAGTAAAAGCGCGAGCTTTTAGCTACTTTTCAACGTAATCAACGCCAATGTTAAGATACTTATCGTAGCGAGACACAAGCTTCTGTATACCCTCTTCGTAAAAGGTGCAATCCAAATTTCTAAAAAACTTACTTCATGTTGAAGTTCGTCGTCGTTTTCAAACCTTTTGCCCGACAAATAAGTTTTTAACGGCCCAAACAAATGAAAATCAGAAGGGGCCAGGTCTAGACTATGGGGCGGATGAACAATAACTTCCCAATTGTGTTTCTGGAGCTGAGGTGTGCGGTGTTGCATCCATTTGTCAACCTTCCTGTTCGCTTCTGTCGAATGGCTTGGTGTAGCTTTTCGAGAGTTTGACAATAAATATCACTGTTGATTGTCGTTTTCGGTAGTAAAAGCTCTATGAGCAAAATACCTTGCATATCCCAGGACACAGTTGCCATTGTCTTTTTTGCACACTGCTGAAATTTTTTCGGCGTTGTTAAATTCACATGCTTCCACGTCGAGTCTTTTTTTATTCGGGATTATAATGGTGTACCCAGGTTTCGTCTCCTGTAACTATAGACTCGAGAAATCCATTTTCCTGACGATAACGCGTTAAAAATACCGTTGCTGCCGCCTTTCGTTGCATTTTGTGTTGGTCGGTCAACAGTTTTGGTACCCATCTCGCGACAACTTTTCGATAGACTAAATTAAGATACGATTTCTTGAACAGAGCTTTTAGCAATACCGGTCAGTAGAGCAATTTCCCGTATTTTCAATCGACGATCTTCTCGAATCAGTGCATCGACCTTTAATTAATTCTCATCCGTTTTTATTGATGGTTTTCGTCGCAAAGCTTCGGAATCATCGTTCAGATTTGTGCGTCCACTTTTGAACTGCTGACACCAAACATAAATTTGTTTTCGACTCATAATGCCTTCTCCGTATGTGTTCAGTATTTTTTTATGAATTTCGGTAGGTGTTTCATTATTTGCAAGCAAAAAACGAATGACCGCTCGCACTTCAAATTTGGAGTAAGTTTCGATTGGAACTGACATTTTGCGACTGTCACTGAGCACGTTGTAGATAACCTAAAACAATGACAATAGCCACCTACGCAGTACATATGCACATCTAAAATGCGTGCAAGTTTTAACCTGATCGGAACAACGTAGGCTGTGTGCCGCGCAAATATACCTTAGTAACCGGACATCCCTCGTACTAATAACATAAGTAGCTTTAGTTTAAACAGAGACATTACTTCCTTTTGATTGATTTTCGATATTTATGTATAACTCCTTCTCACAAAGTACTTGACTTCTCGAAGTCTTTTAAATATAGAAACCAGAAATAGGATTAAGGCATTCTATTTAACGATTGTTTTTAAGATGTTTTGCATATGTTTAAATGTGAGTTTCAGTATGTTTTAAAAATTATTCTTTTTTAACTCGGAGCATTAGTTATTTATTAAATCAATCTTCAATTCTTATTTCATTTGCCGATAAATTGTCAATAAATCAAAATTTTTTTTATTTTTTGAAACATATTTATGCAATATTTGCATCATTATAAATCATCTTCCAAACATTCTCCATTGAGCTAATTTCAAGAAAGTTAATCGCTATTAAAATTTGCACTATGCAATAATCAGGAGTCTATTAGGAATTTTCAAGTACGTCACACTGACGTCACAAGCTCCGCCTCTAACAGCTGATCGGGGACAACTTGTGCTAGCGTTTCATAGGAATTTACGTGTTTTGCTGTGATTTTTGAGTGTTTTCGCCAGAAAAAATCGTGACGATTGGCTTATTGTAGTGTTAGTATATAATATTAAGATATTTCATAGTTAATTAGTGAACGTTATTAGTGTATAGTATATTTGGGTTAGATTTTATCATCACGTATTCGTACCTTTAGGACATTGCAATAGAAATTTGTAAGTATTTTGTTACTTGCTTTAATAAGGTAAATCCCATCTAAAGTTTGGTAAATAATGTACGCTCTGTTTTCTTTAAAAAAAATGGCTTTAAGTGATTATAATTAAACCTGCGCTTTATTAACACTATCAAAAAATGATTGACCTTATTTGCAATAACTGCTTGTGGTGCTATTTTGATATAAAGTTCAATTAAAAGAGCGTTCCTTGAATGTAATTTTTTAATTTGCCGAGTTTGATGATAGCTAACCTAAAAATCGCATGAACTTTTCAATATTATGTAGGATAATTGTTCACTTCATTCTCGTATCTGGTGAATTGTATCAATACAATCCTCATCTACAAGTATTAGCACAGAAACATTTTCACCGTCTACGATTTTCGATAAAATTGTTAGAAAACAATCACATCCCATAAGAACGTGAGTTAAAGTGGCCCAACATCAGACAAGGTCACGCGTTCTGACGTCACTTGAAAATGCCTAATTGTTTTTATGCGGTGTAATAGCGCTTTAATTGGGCCAATCCAGGAAAGGAGCATGCTGTGATTTGTTGTGTTAGATGTAGTAAATAATCAATAAAAAAATTGCAAACAATTATTTTAAAAAAACGTTTAAATCAAATGTAATTTTCCATTACTGAAGTGTTTATTCTGAAACTTTACAGTTACCGAAGATAATGTCCTTGATTATGTAGTATACAGGATGTGGCCCGAAGAGTTTTGATTAAAAGTAATGGCGGATACAGTTATGTTAAAAATCTGAAATTACGAAGCTGTAGATTTTGGATGACGCTGAGTTCAAATATAATATTGTCCTGAATATGTGTAAAAAATTTCATAAGTAAAAAATTCACACAATATCCATCGTATTGATATTTATTTATGATCAAAGTTTATCCAAAAATAAAACTAAAATGTTTAATAAGATTTGGAGCAAATTACTGGTAATAGGAAATAGAGACAAGCACAACAATTGATACAGGTGGCATGTGTCGGATTTGATAAAATAACTTCTGTGACGTGTTAACTGTTTTCTATCTCTATTCTTTTGTTCGTTATCCTTTAATTATCAGGTTCAGCTTATTTCTAAGGGTGTTATAACTTGCTTATTTGACGGCACAGGGTAATAACGCTTACAGTATTGTTTATCTTTTAGCATAGATTAGGATAATGTAGTCAAAATGAAATACGGTGAAAAATGTTTGAGTTATAACATAACTTTATGCTTTTCTAAATGGAAATTATATATTATTTAGACCTGTTTCTTGAACTATATAAACATGATATTACCTTTGATTATACAGGGTGTGGCGCGAAGAGTTTTGATTAAAAGTAATGGCGGATACAGTTACGTTAAAAATCTGAAATTACGAAGCTGTAGATTTTGGATGACGCTGAGTTCAAATATAATATTGTCGTGAATGTGACACTTCCGGTTATACCGGAAATGGACGTCAACTTTGTTATTTTAAATGGAACCTAATATTTTTTATTTTATTTTCGAATTCTACATGAAATTCTAGATAAAATTTGTGCACAATGTCCTATACCAAAAATGAAGTATTTTCGAGATATTTCGATTTTTTTTTTAAATTTTGAAAAAATCCTAATCCACATTGAATAACGATATCCCCATTAATAACGAAGCTAGTGACGTGAAATTGTAACCAATAAACAACAAGCGCTTGCCCGTTAACTCCATATATCCATCTCATTGATATTTCATACAGGGTGTTTTAAACTTAGCCGCACAATTTAAATCATTTATAAGTTGCTTACCTTAAATAGAACACCCTGTATTTTATTACATTTTCCGCTGTATTTTTGTAAGCCAATTCGTTTGGTATCAGTTTTTCCTATACCTAAATCCAACCACTTTTGAGATATTTCATTATCTTAGTTAAAACATAACAACACTTAATTAAATATGCTGAAAGATAAACAATACTGTAAGCGTTATTACCCTATGCCATCAAATAAGCAAATTATAACACCCTTAGAAATAAGCTGAACCTGATAATTAAAGGATAACGAACAAATGAATAGAGAGAGAAAACAGTTAACACGTCAGAAGTTATTCTTTCAAATCCGACAATTCGCACCTGTATCAATTGTTGTGCTTGTCTCTATTTCCTATTACCTGTGATTTACTCCAAATCTTATTAACCATTTTAGTTTTATTTTTGGATAAACTTTGATCATAAATAAATATCAATACGATGGATATTGTGTGAATTTTTTACTTAAGAAATTTTTTACACAAATACAATAAATAATATAATCTAGTAACTTGAGTTCGATTTTTAAAAATTAACTATCAACAACTACAAAAGTCTATAAATAGTTAAAGACGTTTTTTTTTGTTACACTTCGCAGAACAGATAAGAGTATTTTGTCGACATATAGATAATTAAATTATAAAGACCATATCATATATCTGCCGTTTTTGTTAATTATGCATTTCCAACCTTTATAATCTGTAGTTTTTAACCTTCGTTTGCATTATCTTTTTTGTTGAAACAGGAGACACAGTGATACCAATGTGTAAAAAATGTTTTTTTATTAGTTTAGTATTATAAGTGACTCAAATCCTATTTCATAGCTGAATTGCGTTTTTTTGTTTTGAAAAGTAAATCCAGATATATTTATTTTTTGTTTACATGCGTTTCCCAGGAATCTCATGCCCACGGCATATACTTTTCTTTCGTGCTTTTTTGACATGCCCATGTTTCACATCCAAACAGCACTGACGGATAAATACGCCATTATAGAATGCTTACTTTGCAGCTAGGCTCATGCTTTCGCTTCTTATTATCGTCAATACTTCCCGACCGAACACACATTCTTAGTTTTGTTCAAGTTTACTTTTAAGTCCATGCTCTCACAGACTGTACCAACTTCCTCAGAACAGTTTGGATCTCATCCGCACTGCCACTTAATACGACGGTGCCATCGACATACACCAGGAGCCGTACATTTACGTCACCAACCATTACACCATTTGTATCGGTGAACGCACACACAGCACGCATACACACACAACCACACAACACGCAACACGCACCGCAACACACCGCAACACAACGGAACACGCAACACACGCAACACACCAACACACCAACACACCAACACAGACAATACATACACAACAACACGAACACATGCAACACGCAACACACGAACACACGCAACACGCAACATACACACAACACCAGCAATACCAACACAACCAACACAGTCAACACACGAACACATAACACAACACAACACACTAACACAACACACGCACTAACAACCAACAACAACACACAACACAAACACACACACACACAGCACACACACACACAACACACAACACACACACACACACACACACACACACACACACACACACACACACACACACACA
>JARFJB010001658.1:970000-1035000 GCA_036346205.1 Vesta saturnalis
GTTGTGTGTTATGTTGTGTGTGTGTGTGTGTGTGTTGTTGTGTGTGTGTGTGTGTGTGTGTGTGTGTATGTGTGTGTTGTGTGTGTGTGTGTGTGTGTGATGTGTGTTGTGTGTTGTGTGTGTTATGTGTGTGTATTGTGTGTGTTGTGTGTGTTGTGTGTTGATGTGTAGTGTGTGTGTGTTGTGTGTGTGTGATGTTGTGTTGATGTGTTGTGTGTGTGTGTTGTATGTGTGTGTGTGTGTGTGTGTTGTGTGTTTGTTGTGTGTTGTGTGTTGTTGTGTGTTTGTGTGTGTTGTGTTTGTTGTACGCGTTGTGTGTCTAATGTGTTGTGTGTTGTGTTGTGTGTATTGTGTTCGTTGTGTGTGTTGGGTGTGTTGTGTGTGTTGTGTGTATTGTGTGTTGTGTATTTTGTGTTATTATTGTTGTATTGTGTGTTGTGTGTTGTTATTTGTGTTTGTTTAAATTGTTTGTTGTACGTTGTGTGCTAATTGTATGTGTGTTGTGTTTGTTGTAGTTGTGTCTAATGTGTTATTGTGTGTGTTGTGTTTGTGTGTGTGTTGTGTTGTTTTGTTGTGTGTGTTGTTGTGTGTGTTGTGTATTTGTGTGTGTTGTGTTTTGTGTGTGTGTGTTGTGTGTGTTGTGTGTTTGTGTTTTGTGTGTGTTGTGTGTTAATAGTGTGTTGTGTGTTTGTATGTGTTTGTTTTTTTTTGTGTGTGTTTGTATTGTGTTGTTGTTTGTGTTGTTATGTATTATTGTGTTAGTATGTGTGTTGTTGTGTGTTTGTGTATTGTGATTGTGTTTTTGTTTGTGTGTTTGTGTTTGTTGTTGTTTGTTGTGTGTTTGTTGTGTTGTGTGTGTGTGTGTGTGTGTGTGTGTGTGTGTGTGTGTGTGTGTATTGTGTGTTGTGTTTGTTGTGTGTGTGTGTTGTGTTTTGTGTTTGTTGTGTGTGTTGTGTGTGTGTGTGTGTGTGTGTGTTTGTTGTGTTGTGTGTGTTGTGTGTGTGTGTTTGTTGTATTTGTATTGTGTATGTTGTGTTGTTGTTTCGTTTGTTGTATTATGTGTATGTGTTGTGTTGTTTGTTTGTTGTTGTTTTTGTTATTAGTGTTTGTGTGTTGTTGTGTTGTGTGTGTTGTGTGTATTGTGTGTTGTGAAAGAGGCATAGTGTAATCGAAACGTAGATTTTTATATAAAACTGCAACACGATTCAAATCCATACAAACTTAACTTTTGATATATATATATATATATATATATATATATATATATATATATATACATGACGAAACTTCAACATGTTGTATCTTCATTTTGAACCAATCTAAAACTTGACTACATTTTAAACATTTTAAGTTATAATATTGATCAACTTAGCTTTCGGGGTATTTTGTTTCTAACTGTAGCCTGACCTGGACGGTTACGTGGAGGCGTGGTTTGACCTTGAGGCTGACCTAAGGTTTGACCTTGAGGTATTATTGATATCTTATAGGATCGGATAGCCTTGTAATTTTTTAAATTAACATGTCTATTAATCTCTGACATTTAACGATTATATTGTAAATGGTTTATTAACAAACCAGTGAAACATCTAATGTCCCTAATGCTGGTTCATAATAATAATAATGCTCATTCGATGGTGATTACACTTTAAGTACATGCAAAGGACAATACACACCCTTTATTTACCACTATTATTACATAGGTATGAGATTATTCTTAAATTAGTTGTTGTCGTGGTCGAAAGATTGGAGCTTACCTTGGGGTAGCCAAGTTCAGAATCAAATCTACTTTAGTCAAGTTCAGAACCTAATATACTGCGTGGCTGTGTTTTTTCCATGTAATTTGGCCTTGGGAATTTTCCAGTGACTTAATTAGGCCTTGGAAATGATACTATAAATACGTACATTTGAGTTTAGCTAATTTAGTTCTGTTCTGAAGAGCATTACGCCATAGGCGCTTAGATTTATAAACATGCCCCTAGGGAAGATATTAAAGCGTGGTTACAGAAACAAAAAATCGTACATCATGCATAAACGTGTTGTGAGACATTTACTCGGAACAGGTACATTGTGAGTAACATTTTTTTGATTTATGACAGGCGGGGTCTTTGCGATATGAGAAATCTAAGTAAATATAATGACACATATAATTATATACTGACGGTTATCAATGTATTTAACAAGATGGCGTGGGCAGGAGCTCTGAAGCTGAAAACTGCATAATCGATGTATTTTCGGTTATTTTTCAAAGATGCGAAAATATACCTCAAAGTATACAGACAGGTAAGAGCAAGGAATTTATTGCGAAAAGTGTCCAGCAATTTTTTACCAATCATCAAATCATATAGGTAACATTTTTGCGATGCTATGCTTCCAACGAAGGCCGTTTCTACGATTGCCACCTCTCACCGGTCCGTCTCCTGAGTGTAGCCGAGCATATCCGAAAATATCCGATAAAATCTCCACTAATTATATTACATTTTATTTTTGAAAGCAGATTTGTTTGTTTGTGATGCCATCTAGTGGTGTATATTTAAACTAGCGAATGTTTTCTATAATATAAGTTGATCGTGCTAGGCTCTCTGGTCTCGCTCGCCCCTCTCGTCTCTCTCTGGTCTCTCTCTCGTCTTTCATAAAGGTAAAAATTTGCCATGCGATGCTTTCAACGAAGGCAGTATCCACGATCCCTACCTCTCTGATAGTCCGTCTCCCGAGTCCTTATACTATCACATGAGACAGGTTTAGGAACTTGTGTTAGAGTCTTCGCCAACTTTACTTAATAGGCCGATCATCTGTGACATAACCTAGAATATTGGTGTCAGTCCTTAAAGCTTCTTTTCCAACACGCAACCACGCAAACACTCCAACGCGAAAACACACGTCTCTCGCTTCTCTCGCTTTTCTCGCTTCTCTCGCTTCTCTCGCTTGTCTCGCTTCTCTCGTCTCTCGCTTCTCTCGCTTCTCTCGCTTCTCTCGCTTCTCTCGCTTCTCTCTCTCGCTTCTCTCGCTTCTCTCGATTCTCTCGCTTCTCTCGCTGTAAAACAAAAATAGTTATCTATGTCAGAATGACGTTTAAACTTCATGGCAGATCGAGATTAATAGAAATAAATACATGTTAACTTAAAAAATTACAAGGCCATCCGCTTCAATAAGATATCAATAATACGGTTTAACTATTTCCATTCACATTTAATTAATTTTAGACTTACCTTGCGCGCCCCCGCGTGGCCGTCAAGGTCAGGCCCAAAGTCAGGCTCGAGGTCAAACCACGCTCCCAAAGAACAGTCAATGTCAAAATACGCTTCTCACGTGGGCGGGACCTGTGACTTCACAAAAAACAAAATGGCGGCGTAAGTGCCCCACTACTACTCGTATTTTAAAAGTATCTCGAATGTATCTAGACACAACCATTACATATTTATATCTTTATCTAGATATTGTGAATCAAATATTACTTTTGATAATTGTGGACCTGAACAGGTTACGTTTGGCTTACCGTGCTAAAGCACTCAGTAACACTTAGGAGGATGGATAGCGTAATATTGAATTGCCTATGAACGGCTACCTTACATTTTTCCATATCATAAATAAGAGAAAAACAGGACCTAGGGAGATCATTTGAGAGTTTGGAAGCCATGCAGACGAATGTAGATTGCGCCCATTGGCGTCCGGAAAGTGGAAATTTGTACTGCATACTGATGATGTGAATGAGCGAACCGAGTATTCCTAGCAAAGGTAGCCCGGTATGGTATCAAAGAATGTACAAAGAAAGAACCGAAACGATTCTTCTATGCTCAAGAGACTATGTCAGAAGTTAAGGACGGGTCATTTATAACGCTAATCGCTTTTTTCTAATACGATCAACGATATCGAGGACACCAACCCAGAGGTGAGAATTACATTTTAGATGAGGTCGAATTTAGGCCTTATACAGCAGAAAGAGTGCTTAGATCTATACAAAAAGCCTATTTTACGAGTAGCTAATTTGGTACCTGACAGAAGATAGTCAACCTACGATAGGTTTGAGGATACACTCATTCACAACATACTAATGGAGTCTGAAAACTTGAAATCTGAGCCATTCATACTTACAACAGAAAATCGTCGATCCCCATTTGAGGATACGTTGGATGTCTTTGTTGATTGAAATGGCCATTTTAGCTTTAAAGTCTTCATTTGAGATAGAAGGTGGATTACCATTATACGTAGACTGAGATGAACTACAATGAAGTGTGCTGTCGTCAGCAAAGCAATGAATCGGATTAGTTGTTGCAGAGATAAGATTATATATGTATAGCAGAAAAAGTATAAGCGCTATAACTGATGCTTGCGGCATGATCGCGTTAATGCTAACTTCTTTTGGAAAAAAGTGATCAACTACGTCATGTATTCGTCTGTTAACAAAGAAACTAGAAGCCCAGTCGATGTGCGTATGATTTAACCCAAACGAGGTGAGTTTGGCAAGTAAACACTTATGCCACACTTGGTCAAATGCCTTTAAGGTATCTAAATCGACTACAACTGTTTCACCGGATTGTTCTAATCTATTGTTGCATACGTGGGTCACACCTGAAAGATCACCTGTTGAACGACTCTGTCTAAACCCATATTGGTAGTCACTAAGGAGTTTGTTAGCTTCAAGGAAAGAGAGCAGTTGCCGATTGATGACTTTTTCATGATTTTAGGAAAATGGAAGTGATGGCAATTGGTCGGTAGTTTGAGGGGTTGGTCTTACCTCCTTTTTAGGAATTGGTTGAACATTTGCTAACTTTCATGGTGAAGAAAATTCCCCAGAAGACATAGAGATCGAATACAGCTTAGATGGGACTGGTACCAGTTCGGGGAAACCTTTTCTTAACACAATAGCTGGGATATCGTGTAGGACAGTCGCCCTGTTGAGATCAAGCATACTGATAATCTATTCTAGGAGCTTGTACCGAAACTGAATTGGTTTCATAGCGTATGATGAAGAATTGACTAGGGGCATATCTTTTTCAAAATCATTGAGACATGAGTTTTATGCAAATAAATCCACAAAAATATTGGCTTTGTATACAGAATCAGCAACTGCAGATCCGTCAAAATATGTCATGGCGGAAAATGAAGATGTAACACAGTTTTTCTTGATGGCTTTAGCTAAAGACCAAAATTTACGACTATCCAAAGGAGATGTAGCTAGTTCATTGCATTTTCGTTGTTCAAACAAATTTTTAGCTTTAGTTATAACAATTTTGCATGTATTTCTAGTACCAACGTAGTCTGAATGACTCGAGCGTTTTATTAGATTCCATTTAATATAAGATTCATTTTTCGAAGATATTGCATCAGCATAAGCCTTATTGACCCAGGGCTGGGAACGTGAATGACCTTTACAATTTTGTTTTTCAGGAATGTATAACTCCATGCTCATGAGGATGACTTCAGATATTGAAAGACAAAGGAGGGGGCACGTTTTAAATGTAAAATACCTTTCAGTCAGAATTTAACCAAATTTTGATATGTTCTAGAACTTGACCAAGTGATCAAATGTCTTCATTGCCCGAAAGCTCAAAGCTCAACAGTTTTTGATATACAGGGTCTGCAATATCACTATTTGATACTTTCAATATATCATAAAATGGATATTTTTGCCAATATTAACGCAAAACTTAGTGGAATGTTATTTTTTTGTGCTACTGGTTACAACCTTTTCTTTACTTTCATTATTTTTGTACATACACCTGATATACAGGGTAAGACCAAATATATGTATCTGAAAAGAATTATACGGTGGTATTGTTTTGATATTTTGGTGAATGGAAGTTAACACATATATATATGTCCATTTAAATTATTATTGCAAGTTAAGTTCCCTAGACGTCCGTTATACAGAGTGTTTCATTTCTTTAATAGAATTAATTGAGTATTATTATACTTCCTAGTTAATTTTCTGATAACTTAATTGAAATGTCTATATTAAAATAAACTATTTGCTAACTGTATATACCTACATAATAGTCACGATGTGTTTATACTGATACTGGGTGTCCAAGTACAAATGACCAAAGCGATATCTTAAACTTCATATAGGTACGGAAAAAACCATTAACATAAAAAATCCCTTGCAATTGGATGTCGTTGCGAAATACAAAGCTTTTGGAGATTGACAGATAGAAAGGTTAGATGTGCTTCATTTATTATGCTCACTATTTTCTAATAAAGTTTTCAGTAGATTCTTTTGATAAAGAAGGCGCTTGTCGAAGTTCATCTTTATTTTGCAAAACTAAGAAAAGAAAATTCTTTAAGATACTAGTGTCTTCACTGTTTACACCATCGACAGACCGGTTTCGCAGGTCTACGTCCATCATCACTACCGCTTTGTACAGCCATTGGAAATAAGAAATGTTTATGTAGAAACGTTAATGAACGTATTTTAATATATTAAAAATATCTAAGCTTAATAAGATATCAGTTAACTGAACTGATGAGGCAGAAAACAGTAAATAATTTTTGGTCTTGATATAACCATTGTCATAGAAATCAAAAAGTTGCATAATCAAATGTTAAATGTCTATCACCTCCACATTATTTGCATTTAGTATATGATTTAAAACATTTGTAGAAGGATATCTGATTAGCTCTTGATACCTAGCGTATCCTAAAAACCATAGTACAGCTGCCACATGAGAACAAGTACCTAAAGTTCTGGCACCAGTCTTGCAGGTGCAGTAAGTACCTAATATTGGGTTAGGTTCATCTTCCTCATTATTCGGCACAAATGCAATCCACAACTGGTAACGAGTAGCATTTCTGAGGCGAGAATATATCCTTACCCGTAGAATTTCCCAAATTTAGGACCAGAATGTTTAAACCCAATCAGGTTTTTACTCTCCAAGGAAGAAATCCTCTTGCAAGCAATGTCCTTGAGATAGACACATACGCCTCCTTTGTATCCAAAGTTAAAGTGAAGATTGTATTGGGTAAATTGCAAGTCAGGTGAATCAGAGCTTTGAGAAGAAACGTGTGTTTCAGATAGAAACAAAATGTCAGGTTGTAACCAATGGCGTAGCCAGGATTTATAACAGGGGGGGCAAACCATGGTCCATGGTCGTTCAAAATGTAAAATTTTAGGATAAAAAGAAAAGGCAAATGAAAACAAAACTTTGAGATTTTGATTATACTTAAATTAAACTAATAACAGATAACAAAAAAAATATGCAGAACAGAAAAATATGTATATTTTAGATTTAATTTTTTGTTTATTAAAATTTTAAAATTATTTAATTTATTTTTACTCTTCCAGGGGGGGGGGCAGTTGCCCCTCCCTGCCCTTAGCTGGCTACGCCCATGGTTGTAACTGTTTAAGATGTATGTATGTAAATGTATCTGGGTATGTATCTAGATATGTAGTTCTGCAACTATATCTAGATAATAAGAAAATGTATCTGTCGCAGCATTACTCTTTAATCTTGTAGTGTGCGTCGTGAAACATAAAACAGTTAACTTATTCTAAGAATATTATTGGCACTATGTTGGGGTAGATAAAAACAAAATATTAAACTTGTGAATTAAAGGGGTTTTGGTAAACAAGACTACATTTTACAAATAATTTTATTTGATAGGATAAAAATGAAAACGCGATATGTAAAAGTTTGTTCAGTCACCCACTCTAATACAGTGGTATAGTGCATTTCACGAATAATTAGACCTCTATAATATGGCTGCCATTCCACTATGAACAACATCCAATTATAAAATAACTAAAATACTATAAGTGTAACATTGTAATGATAGGGATATTTCGGGTGGCTACTCTGAACCGCATTTTCCATCCTTTCCTACAACATTATAATAGCAAAAGACAAATATAATAACAAATACGACCTTCAAACGTCTTAAAATATTATTTGCCAACTCAGTAGCGTATCACGCGAAGAGGTAACTTAGGTTAGTAAAATTAAAAATTTTTCAATTTAATTATTGTAAGAAATAAACATCGTTAAAATAAAAGAATCATTATTGTTAAGAATTTCTGAAAATTTACCATTACTAATTCGTAATTAATGTTGAAACTGCGAATTACTCCATTAGCATAATGTGAATTAGAAATCATTAATAACCACTTGCTTTGCTTATAAATGTGGAACCAATTTTCCATTTTGCCATTATACTGTAAACAATAATTTGTAACGGTTGTAGTGATTGTATAGTTTTTATACTAAAATGGAAAAAAGTTTTGTTTTAACTGAAGACGAGAACTTGATTGAAAATTTGCACAGTTATAGTGCAACTTCGGTAAGATTATACAATATTTTCTTAATTGTCATATTTTAACTGTTATTATTACAGCGTAGATCATATATATATATATATATATATATATATATATATATATATATATATATATATATATATATATATATTTATTTATTATTTATTTATTTTAAATGTTTATAATTCTGCGATTTTTAATTACGCAATAATTATTAATAAAAAAATTATTTACTACATACTTCATTTTTTTTAAATTTGTATTAAAATAGTTAAAATAGTATATAATAATAATACTAGGTGAGCGTGGTGATGGCGAATTTATTAATAATAAATTTACTCAAATAAGTTTTTCACTTTTTTTATATGACAAAAGGTACTACGCCAATGAGTGCTACCGCGCTTTATTTGGTGACAAATTTAAATGGCGGCCATATTGCAGAGGTCTAATTACTCGTGAAATGCGCTTTAACACCTAAGATGTATGCGGTTAGAAAAGCGCCCAATATAAATAGCTCTCGCCTAATCGTTCGCCTAATCTCTTACATTTGAACAAAGCAAGTAATAAAGCCATTGAACTTACGTGAGTGGTTAAAACGTATTTTTCACAAATGATTTTCAACATGTATTCATCAATTAAGAAATATTGTGTTCTCACAGTTATGTTTAATAAATATTTCATTGCTTTCAAAATTTAAAATATTTGTATTGCATTATTTATTTTTTTACTTAACACCCTAAGTGCGCGTGTCGGCTCTGGACGACATCTAATACAGAAAGACTATGCGCATGTCGGCTTTAGCCGACACGTGTATGTATCATTTATATTTATTAGTTCGCGTTGAGATTTGACGAAAAGCGGATTGTGCGTGGTTCAGCGTGTGAATTAGTGTTTAATTTGTTATAAAAAAATTGCAGTTCGACCGCGATGAGTGATGCACAGGAGGCAGGGCCGTCTTCCTCAAAAAAGATTCCAATAGAGAGTATTGGACAAATCCTTTGACCGAAAAGGAGTTACATGATTTCTTATACAATTCTGACGATGATGTTGCTGATCCAACCTTTACATTAGATTCAGATGAAGAGTTTGCAGGGCCGGATTCGGACGATGACGAACTTGAGGTAGAGGCGGATAATTTCAACGATGTCGCAAACTCTGATGACATTCTACAGACACCGGAAGCTTTAGCGGTTGTAGCAGAATCAAATGTTCTAGAAGAAGCACCTTTATTATGGGAGTCTCATCCGTCTACTATAAGGCATGTTAAGTTTACCGGAAAAGTGGGACTACTTTCACATCCGACAGGTAGGTAACAAATTCAATTACTTCCTGTTTGTCTCGTGATTTAATGTTACTTGAAATACTTTTTCGCGATTTTACTCTACCTGCATACAATTTTGCTAGAATTTTGCTAGATTTTTCTTCCAGGAAATACGCCAATGGATTTCTTCAAGTTTATGGTGGATGACAATTTCTTTCAATTAATTTGTGAGGAAACTAATAACTATGCAGTCGAAGTTTTTCTCAACGAAAATACAAAGTCGTCATCAAGCATTACTCGCTGGAAGGATGTTACTCCTGAGGAAATGCGGATTTTCTTTGAGTTTTATGCATATGGGAAATATTTCAATTAATAGATTACAGGATTACTGGAAAACATCCAGATTTTACAAAATTCCTTTTTTTGCATCAGCTATGAGTAGAGACAAATTTCTTGTCATTATGAGATGCCTTCACTTTGCTCGTAATCCTATAGCTGGAGAGGTACTTCCAGAAGATCGGCTATTCAAAATTAGGCCTTTGATTAATTATTTTAACAATAAAATGGCCAGTTCATACAGTCCAGGCCAAAATCTCTCGCTAGACGAGTCCATGGTGCTATGGAGAGGACGACTGTCGTTTAGGCAATATATAAAAAATAAACGACATAAATATGGCATCAAGTTATATATGCTGACACAACCAGACGGCTTCATTGTAAAGTTTGCCGTATATACTGGTCAGTTAGATGTTATAGGTGGAAAAGGACATGCTTCTAACGTAGTATTCCACTGATAGAAGGTGGGTTAGATATTGGACATTCATTATATATGGACAATTTCTACAATAGCTATGATTTAGCTAGCAAATTACTTAATAGACAAACGTTTTGCACAGGAACACTAAGAGTCGATAGGAAAGGAACCCCTGAAGTTATTAAGAAAACAAAATTGAAGATTGGGGAAACAATTGCGCGTTATAGCAATACTGGTGTTTTGATAGGAAAATGGCGCGACAAGCGAGAAGTAAGTTATATCTCAACTGAGTTTAGTAATGATATGGTTACATATGAAGATAAATTTAAAAGGGAAAAACATAAACCTCAGCCAATTTATAACTATAATAAATATATGGGAGGCGTGGATCGACAAGACCAATTGATGGCTTACTATCCATGTGAGAGGAAATCTCTCCGATGGTATAAAAAATTAGGGACGCATATTTTCAAATGCTGGTACAAAATTCATATTTGCTGTACAAAAAACTACTAAATCTAAGATGCCACTGTATGAGTTTAGGATCCAAATAATTGACGGGTTAGTTCCAGAAACACAGGCACCATTATTGACTCTCACACAGAAACAGCATGTGCCAACAAAAAATGCTATAGGCTCTAAGGGGAAGGCACTATCCAAAAGATGCACTTGGTGTCACAACCACTATAAGAAGAGAACTGAAACCAGCTACCATTGTGCTGCTTGTACTAATAAACCAAATTTGTGTTTGAAAAAATGTTTTGCATCATACTACGAAAATCTATAGACTAAATGAATTATGTGTTATTACTCCTTAGTATGTATTTTAGTTCTTATCGCTTATAGTTATCACAACATATTATTTTTTCATGTAAATCTGTAGTTTCATTTCAAAATTAAGTATGACGGCCATAGCCGACATAAGCATTAGCCACGGGTATTCAATGGGTAGTGCACCTGACGGCTTTGGCCGTCATGTTCATTTTGACTAAAATTTTCGGATTACTAATTTCATTAAGGTTACAACAATGAACTTCGAGAGCATATTGAAGTGCAGGTCAAAAAAAATATGGTCAGCATCAGGGTACCTAGTCTGATACTCTAGTAACAGTCAAAGTGTTAAAAGGATGTAACTAACGAATGTAGCCTCTGAAAGTTTCTTTTACAAACGGTTGTGAGTTGCGAACTATAAAACTACAGCTACTTCCCTATATTGAACATAAAATAGCCGATTCTCAGCCAAGATGTCTTTTTTACAAGGTTCTTTGCTTTCGTCCCCTCTATGCGCTCAAATTTGTTAAATAAAACTTTCGGAGATTGTACGATGTGTTAGTTTTGAGATCTCTGCCCTTGGACGGACGGTTTTCACCCTAGTTACTACAAAACACGCCAAAAATATATAAAAACTTTGCTGATAAAATTAAGGTAGGGTGAAGAATGGCTGCCATTGTTATACACCTTTATCCAGTAATAATTATACCTACACTATTAAAAAGGAACTATGTTATTATGTCCTATACCTACATAAACGAATAAATAAGATACTCATATTTTATTTTACTTAGGTACTCCTGTCTCTCATTTATTGCATTTTTGGCGCTTGACACCTATGGGGCCCCCTTGTTTTAAGCCGTTTGTCGATCGAAATGAAAATAAGTATATATTAATTTTTCATCTAATCTTGGATCTGAAGGCGTTTATTTATTGCGAGCTTGTAAAAAAGAAAGAGGCTCAAGAAAATGACACGGTTCAAGGTATTCCTACTTTAAAATAAAAATGATGATATTTTTAAATGTGGGCGTAAATCGTTATATGTTTTATGTTTATGGCAACAAGCGAGGTTTACAGCTTATTTACTCTACAGGTAATCACTGACCATCATCATATTTAGCTTACCTGTTTTGTGTTTCGTTCAAAACTTCCAATAATGGTGAATCTAACAGATCAACTTGTTGATTTGTTGAATGTATCGAATACATTTTTATGCTTATACAATTTAAACCTTCCAGAACATCCAACTTTATTTTATTATTAGAGAAATGCCAAACCTTAATACCTACTGTTTTTTAAGTTTAGTGGATATTTTATTTAATTAAAAATTTAGGTAAATTAATTTATGTAAATGTGCGTCAAAATTTATGGTTGTTTGATCTATGTATACCGAGTTACTGACTGAACAATTTAACACCAGATTTCAATTGTTCGAAGGGTATTATTATTATTATTTTTAAATACTACTTTGTATTTTGTATCTCTATAATTTTTCAGATCTGTTCTAATGGTTTACCGAAATATGATAGTGATATGTATTTTAACTCCTCTTTGTTTGCTTCTTTTGGATAGACTTTCTAAATAGCTAACTTTTACATCTTTTGTTCTATTAAATTATCAATTATGTTAGTGTTTAATAATCAAAATTTCCTTGTAATTAACTTTATTTAATATTACACTTAAAAATCTATGAAGAAGAGATCTGTAGGCAGCTAATTTATGTCCTTATTTTGATACGAATAACAGGCGTATAGTGATGTCAGTATGTGTTGGTTTCCTATAGCGGGTGTTACAAAAAAGGAGGCCAATCCGTTAACCACATATTCTTTGGGGCAAAATAAGGGGACTTTTCTTATGTCACTTTTCATTTGAACGCTTCCTTTTCGATATACAGGGTGTCAAACTTCACTTTTTAAAAGTGTATTTTTTTATTATCTCTGGTGTGTTTTAAGATATCGTTTTCAAATTTGGTACAAATCTTACTCTTTTCTAAGTGCACCTTCTGTATGATTTTAAGTAAAAAATTCAAGGAACTAATAGATAAAATAAAAGGGCGGTGTGGTAACCTTTAACCCCCTATTTTTTTCTGACGAACGCCTATGAACGTCGCATCCATTTTTTGTAGTAGTTTGATGATTTATCTAACTTTTTTGGCTCTTGTAAACTTTTGATTTGATGCTTCCTTTATGACATACTTTTAGTTATTCGACTAGGTGTTGCGATTTTTTTAACAATTTTTTTATTTTATTAATCAGAATAAATTCATAATAATAACTTAAAACAATCAATTGTGCTAATAATTATAATACGAAGTTGGATGCAAATAATTAAATTAAATGTTCGATGTGTCCACCGCCTTCGCGAATGCACCGTCTGGCTCTTTTTATAACTGAAAACCGAATATTTTGGAAAATATTCGGATTCAATCTAAATACCTCTGCACCTTCTGCGATGCGATCCCTCAATTGATTTTGATTTATTATTATTTATTATGCAAAATAAATTTAAAATAGGCTTATCTTAAAGTTCGTAACAATACCTGTCAATTACTTCTCTTGTGTTTTAGCTTTATTTGCAACGGTTTGAAAGATATTTGAGTTTGAAAATTCGGCTCATTTTTACTTTTTTCTAAATAACTACGATGGCTGGCAACACTGATCAACTCAAAACGTCATTTGATTGGTCTTGAAATTCTGCCCAATATTACTAATTTAACCGACTCTGTAACTGTTATAATAACAAAGTTACCCATAGAAGCTTAGTTAAAAATAAATCCATAATAATGGCTTGAAACAATCAGTTGAGTTAATAATTCAATACTACGTCGCATACAAAAAAAATTTAATGTTCGATGCGTCCACAGCCTTCGCGATTGCACCTTTTTATTTTTTTAAATAATGGAAAACCTAATATTTTTTATAAGTCTTGCCAAATGTTTGTCAAATTAATCGCTGTAAAAATTTCGAACGACTATTGAGTTCCAACGCTAAACTGAATAACAAGGTATGGCCAATAGATAGAATATTTTGGAATTTTCTGAAAGGACTGATATGATTTTAATTATGGGTAAGATTTCAAATAAAATCTCTAGATTGTACATTTTGAATAATCATTCTCATTTTAGGAAAATATGATTCTAATGCTAGTTTAGCTTCAAGGCGTTATGCAGAAATGTACCCAAATCGGTATCACCCAAAAGGAAAATTTTTCTTAAGTTTAGTACGCCGCCTAAGAGACACTGGAAAATTCAAACAACAACAAATAGGAACATGTGGACGGCCACGTAAAATTACACCAAATCAAGAGGAACAAATTTTGCAACAAAATCCGGGTACCAGTACTAGGATTATAGCTCGACAGATTAGAAATGGTATAAATTCGACAGACATGCATAGAATTTTAAAACGTCACTCATTACATCCATATCATGTGCAAAGAGTACAGAACTTATTGCCGCAAGATTTTCAGGCAAGAAACATCTTTTGCAACTGGCTCTGTAATGAAAATAACCGTAACCGCCGGTTTGTTAGATCCATTTTATTTTCGGATGAAGCTACCTTTACGCGAAATGGTATAACGAATATCCACAAAACCCATGTTTGGGCAGATGAAAATCCAAGAGCTCTTGTAAAGACCAGTCATCAAGTACATTTTAAAGTAAACGTGTGGGCAGGAATTTTAGACAATTTTCTTTTAGGTCCGGTATTTTTGCCACCAAACTTAAATTCCGAATATTTTTTATTTTTTTTACAAAATGAGTTTACAAATTTACTTGACCTATTCGTCAAAATATGTGGTTTCAACTTGACGGAGCTCCGCCACATTATGGCAATAATGTTCGGAACCACTTGAACCAATATTTCCCTAATCACTGGATTGGTCAGGGACAGGATGCGCCTATTCATTGCCCACCTCGTTCCCCCGACGGTTCCAATAATAAATCAAAATCAATTGAGGGATCGCATCGCAGAAGGTGCAGAGGTATTTAGAATGAAACCGAATATTTTACAAAATATTCGGTTTTCAGTTATAAAAAGAACCATTCGCGAAGGCGGTGGACACATCGAACATTTAATTTAATTATTTGCATCCAACTTCGAATTATAATTATTAGCACAATTGATTATTTTAAGTTGTTATTATGAATTTAATCTGATTAATAAAATAAAAAACTTGCAACACCTAGCCGAATAAGTAAAAGTATGTCATAAAGGAAGCATCAAATCAAAAGTTTACAAGAGCCAAAAAAGTTAGATAAATCATCAAACTACTATAAAAAATGGATGCGATGTTCATAGGCGTTCGTCAGGAAAAAATGGGGGGTTAAAGGTTACCACACCCCTCTTATTTTTCTATTAGTTCTTTGAATTTTTTACTTAAAATCATACAGAAGATGCACTTAGAAAAGAGTAAGATTTGTACCAAATTTGAAAACTATATCTTAAAATACACCAGAGATAATAAAAAAATACACTTCTAAAAAGTGAAGTTTGACACCCTGTATATCGAAAAGGAAACGTTCAAATCAAAAGTGACATAAGAAAAATCCCCTTATTTTGTCCCAAAGAATATGTCGTTAACGGATTGGCCTACTTTTTTGTAACACCCTGTATAATGGTTATATTAATTTTAATGGTTAAATCTAAAAAGTTAACTGATCTATTTTGTACAATTTCTAAAATAAATTTAATTTTAGGATGCAAATTCTGTTAAAAAAAATCTACAGATTTATCAAAACATGCTAAGACATCACCTAGATACCTAAACTAAGGAAAACTTTTTTAGATGTATTTAGTTAAAAAATTCTTTCTTTTAAATTATTCATAACTATACTTGCTAATAATGGCAAGATTGGACTATCCATTGGCAAACCACTATATTTAAAGATCGGAGCCCCCCCTGTCAGCCGGGGAGCTAACACCACTGTTACCATGGGCTCCTTAATATTGGCTCTCTGGTTCTTTGAGCTTCGCAAGGTCTGCCGACCACTCATTCTCATTCTATTCTTCCGCTCTCCCTCACTGTCTTTCTTATCAATTTGTAACTCCAAAATTTAAAAAACATGGTTGTGGTTTCTAGGGTAAAAAATGCCGGACGTAAAATTCTGCCCCGTTCAGATTTCCGGGAGGGCAGGGCCCAAGCGACGTCGGTCATCGAAAGTACTTACTTTCTGATCCATTATCTAATGTTAATGCCGTTCACCCACGTCTTGAACAATTACAACCTGACGTTTTGTTTCTATCTGAAACACACGTCTCTGAAAAGTCACATTCACCTGATTTGCTTTTTGCCCAATACAATCTTCACTCTAACTGTCGATACAAAAGAAGAGTGTGTGTCTATCTCAAGGACAACATCGCTTACAAGAGGATTTCTTCTTTGGAGATAAAAAATTTGACATGATTCGGTTTAAACATTCTGCTCCTAAATTTGTGAAAGTTTACTGTTGCTTTTATAGGTCTCCCAATGATAGTAACTTTCAAGATTTCTTCGATTACCTTACTTTAAAATTGATTAGCTTCTGTCTCAGTTTCTGTCTTGCGATATCTCAATTCTGGCGGATTTCAATGTTCATAACTCTAATTGGCTTTAACTTTCATCTACCACTAATCCTGATGATCACAGTGCAGAAACATTTGCAACTTCATGTGCCCTCACACAAATGACTTCTGAACTCACAAAAATCTCTAATAATTCTAAGCATACCCCACATTTTCTAGACCTCTTTCTTACATCAAACCCACTTGTTTATAAAACTGAAATTCTTTCCCCACTATGTCTACCTGGCCGTTGTCTAATAGAAATAACTTCTACTGTTCCTAATTCCTCTCTTGTTCACAACACTAATAGAACTTTGTGGTATTTGAAGGCAGTTAAATGGAGCAATTTGCAAGATTTCTTTGCAACCTTTCCATGGAGTAAATATTGTTTTAAGTCGTCTTCAACTTCGGACATTGCCCTTTCAGTAACTGAAGTCAGTGGGTCAATGGGTATGCGGTTATACATTGCCAAAAACAAAATGGTGTTCATTCTCTTTCCCAACTCTGGTTCAATAGAACTTGTGCTGATGCAATATATTTAAAAAATAAATATATCATATGAAAATCTAATAAAATGGTCGAGAATCATGTAGATTGCGTTGGTACTAGAAATCACTAAAACTCAAAAGTTGTTTGAACAACGAAAATGAATAGTTACATCTCCTTTCGACAGTCGTAAAATTTGGTCATTAGCTAAAGTCATCAGTGAAAACCTTGGTACGTCTTTATTTCCCTCCATAACATCTTTTGACGAATCTGCAATTGCTGATTCTATAGACAAACCCAATCTTTTTGTGAATTTGTTTACTTTTTATTAATGTTTCTGAAAAAGATGTGCCCCTAGTCAACTGTTCTCCATACACTATGAAACCAATCCATTTTCAATGCAAGATCCTATAGTCGATTATTAGTAGGCTTGATCCCAATAAGGCGACTGGCCTAGGCGGTATCACAGCTACTGCCTTAAAGAAATGTTTTCCCGGACTAGTACCAGTCCTATACGACCTCTACGTCTTGTGGGGAATTTCCTTCTTCATGGAACTTAAGAAACGTTCAACTTATGCCCAAAAAAGGCGACAATACCGATCCCTAGCACCACAGACCAATTTCTATCACTTTGATTTTGTCTAAAATCATGGAAAAAGCCATCAATCAACAATTACTCTCTTTCCTTGAGTCTAACAAACTTCTGAGTGACCACCTGTTTGGTTTTGGGCAGAGTCGTTCAATAAATGATTTTCTTTCGTTATGACTCACATTTGGAACAATGCATTAGAACAATCCGGCGAAACAGTTGTGCGCTTTAGATATTTCAAAAGCATTTGACCAAGTTTGGCATAAGGGTTTATTTGCCAAACTCATCTCGTTTGGATTAACTAATACTCTCATCAAATGGGTTTTCAGTTTCCTTGATAAAACACTAATACGTGTCGTAGTTGTGTCTGTCCAAAAGAAGTTGGCATTAACACGAATAAGTTATAACTCCTACACTTTTTCTGCTACACACTCTTCATTGTAGTTTATCTCAGTCTACTTATAATAGTAATCCACCTTCTATCTCAAATTAAGACATTAAATCGGAAGTTTTAATCAACAACGTATCTTTGAATCATCATTTCCAGTTGTAGGTATTAATGGCTCAGATCTTAAGTTTTCGCACTCTATTACTACGTTGGGAACGACTGTATCTTCAAATCTATCATAGGTTGACTATCTTCTGTAAAGGTACTAAGGCAACTGCTCGTAAAGTAGGTTTTTTGTACAGATCTAAGGAGTACTTTACCTCCTGATAACTATATAAGGCCCAAATCCAACCTCAGCTAGAGTGTAATTCACACCTGTAGGTTACTAGGAACACTCGGTTTGCTGATTGACATCATCAATATGCACACATTTTTCCTCTCACTTATGATATGAAAAAATGTAAAGTTGCCGTTCGTAGGCATCTCTGGGCAATTCATTATTCTCGTATCCATCCGCATAGGTGTTCCTGAGTGCTTCAGCACGTTAAACTAAGCTTAGACTGTTCAGGACCACAATTATTAAAAAAAAAACGGTACATTCGCTGTTATAAGTACAGCTGTACCGGCAAATTAAATTACGTTAAACACGCTATTAAACTGAGCTGAAAAGACAATCTTATTCGTAAAGTAAAATAAAGTTGAATGTTTTGAAAGATTTTAAAAAACAGTTAAATGACAGTGGAATTAGGAAAGATCATTTTTATTGCATGTTACACACCTGTCATGAACAAAAATGTCATAATTTCTGGAACAATGTGGATAATTTAGTAAGTTAAGTAAAAAATTGGTTTTTATTGGGAGATTTGAACGATGGATGGGTATACACAGAAAGAACATACGAAACGAGTTCTTGGAAAGCTTAAAAATGAGTAAAATGGTGAACATCTGGTAAATATTTATGTAAATAGAAGTCTGTTTGCATCTAATACATGGTTTAAACATAAAAGTGTTCATAGGTATATATGGCAAAGAAGTGAATCTGAAAGCACTGTGACTTGATCGTTTATGACGAAGAAACATGGGTAGGGATACAAAAGTAATGCGTGAATCGGAGTGTGGAACAGATTCTTTTTTAGTTGTATCAATAGGAAAAAAGTGGGTATGGATAACGAAGTAGAACACATTGCGAACGTCCACAATTAAAACAGCAAAACTGGTTCTTGGTGAGAATGAAGGATAGAGAAGCTTTGAGCAGAGGTTTGAATGCGAATCAAATCATATGGAACTTGCGAATGCAGAATAGTGATATTGAAGTTGTATGGATGTGAACAAAAGACATTATTGTCAATTATGTTGCGCACATGTACGAAAGAACGCTTGGCGAGGTGAATTTGTAAGAAAGGCAGTATGTAAAAGAAAAGGCGTATGTGGCAATGATTGCTGTAAAAATGAGACTGAGAAAAACGGTTACATGAAGTGTACAGATAGAGTAAATGAAAACCAATGAAGCAGTAAGGATAAGTAAAGAGGAATTGAGGGTGGCAGAAGATGAAAACATACAGAACAGTATTGATGGAAATAAGAAAACTTCCCTAGGCATGAGTGAAAAGTGCAAACAAAACGTAATATGGGTGCTGAATAGTATGAAAGAGATGGTATGGGATGAACACGGATTGAGGAAATGTTGGCAAAAATATTATGAAAACTTGTATGGAAGTGAGAGTAAGCTGACTATAGAGCTATGAAGGTGCAAACTTTCGCGATTATCATTTATAATTAAAATGATTATCTTTTGGGTTTGTAATAGTGTACTTCTATTTATTTTTTATACAAATTTAAACGTCTCGATAACAATTTCAATTAAAACCAAAGTAGTGGAAGGTTTAATTTAAAAGTCGTAAAAACACTCACAACTAAAAACTTGACATATCACTTAGATATCTTGTGAGATTATTTTGATGCAGTGGGTGTATGCAGTCTTCTGTTGTGCGTAAAACGCATTTCGAATGGTAATATGAACGGGGGTTTGCACGAGAACATGTTTTTTTGTGTGTACATAATGTAAATTAGTGCAAATGCTACGCCACTGGAATTTTAGTGAAACGTTGAGTATCATTTAAACGTTGTATGAAGATCTTTAAGTATTAAATTTGATTGAGAAATAATGTTTTAGTGACACCCCTATTAAACGATAATGTTTACGTGCTACCGTATTTAGCCACTGTATTTTGAGGAATGCAAAGTTAAAGCAGTTGTAAATGGATAGCGTGTGATTATGTGATATGTTGATATTGTATTAAAGTGTAGAAAAAGAATATGTATGTATTTTTGCTTGTATAAATGTCGTAATATTGCGTAATGGAAAATTTGGTGCATGCTCAAGGACAAACGGTATCAAATTGTGCGGAAGGAAAGCTCGCGCATATGTGAGACTTTCATAAAAAGTTGAATCTAGATCTGGACATTGTGTAGAGTAAATTTTAATGTGAATTAGGATTGTTTGGAAGAATTCTGAGGATGTGTGTAATAAAATTTAAGATGGCAGCGATTTTCTAGTTTGGTTTCAATTGGTTCCGTTTCCCGCTTGCCTGCCCGGCAAAGGCGCGCATTAGAAACTCCTCTGTTTTTGGTTTGAGCGGGATAAATATGATAACGTTGGAAAAAATGGATGACCGCTGGTATACAAGGAAGGGTTAGGAGTTACACTTAAGAGAGACCACTCTCTTAAGTGTAACTCCTAACCCTTCCTTGTATACCAGCGGTCATCCATTTTGTGAGATCATAACGGTCTGTGCTGGTTTTTTATTTGTAAATAATTAGCATCACAGTGTATGGTAGCTTACTGAAAAACCCATTTTGGGGATGAAGTATTTATAAATGAAATCGTTAATTGAGAATTGGAATTAATGTTGAGTTTTCCAAGCTTAAAGAAGATTTATAATAAACAGCAAAGATCGAATTAAAAAAATTATCGTGTATGCAGAATCGCGCCATCCGAAAAGGAACCTGAAGTGATTCTTTATGTACCAAAATAAAGGTGTGTTAAGGATTTATGAATTAAAGTGAACAGTATTGGACATTAATATTACTGATTTAAATATATATGCGATGGTAACAGCACTAAATTGACCTCTTATAAACATTTAAGAATTTAGTAGTCAAGTGTAAGTTAGCGAGCAGCGGAACGGTGAAAGTACGTAAATGTTTATCAGTGACAATAGTGGATAGATATTAAGGACTAATAAGGTTAGGTTAATCCCACTGGATACCACATTACACCGGATAAAGAACTACGGAATTTATATATGTAGGAATAATTTTAGATTGTTGAATGGTGGAAGTTTGATTATCTTTCAAGATGTTATTGTTTATACTGTTAATTTCATTCAAACATTAATGTAATCAATCTCTATTACCTGTTATTATATGTTTAGGTTATAAGATTTAGGGATTTTATCTATAAGAATTAGTTTTTTTTTTGTATGTGGACCTTCTCCTAAGTAATATATGTAAATATTTTCGCAAAAATGGTCAATAGAGTTCGTTTAGTTAACTTATTCTTTTTTTTGTTTATTTAAATTGTGAGTTTTCACAGTCTAAAGTTTTAAAAGAGAATCAATGCTATAAGAGCTCATTTTTTCTTTGTGTGAAATTACATCAAGGATTTTACCAATTAAAAATAATCAATCTTTTCATATTTAATTACTTTGTGTTCATTGATTATTATTAAACACATAATACTGATAACAATATATTTATTAAGTAGAAGTTTCAGATTGAATTACGATTCATTTGCGCTTGTGAATGTTTAAATACAGACCGAATTATTATTATTCTAAAATGGGTGATATTTATTCTAGAATTTTTATGGCAGTTATAAATATTAGGCTATGCATATACGAGTGTAAATTAGAAAGTATGCAGATAATTTATTACTTTCATTTTAAAAAAATACAGGATGTGCTCAATAAGTTTACGACGACTTGTACGTTTCAAAATTTTTTTCAGTTTTGGAGAAATTGATTTTTAAATGTAATTGAACCTAAAGATTTTCAAAATTGAATTGACATATACTAAGATTACTAAGACGAAGTTTAACGTACTCTTTTGAAGTGAAAGGGTGTTGTAGGAGTTGAATGTTTGAACGTGAGTGCGTATGGTTTTACTGAGTAGGCTACAATTCTATCTTCCACAGTCAGGTAGGATTATCTTAACACCTCGCCTTGGACAATTTATTTTACAAAAAATTAAGATTGTGGTGGCGCCTAAAGACAATTTGTCCCGGATTGAATGTTGTTATTTGTTGCTTTATGCTAAGTGTAAGGTGTTTGAAGCTAAATTTCAAGCATTTTACGTCTTATATCAAACCCGCCCCATTTCCACTGCAGTTAGCTTGGCAACCTGCTTACCTTGGTAAGCCTGCACGACGCCTAGTGCGATTTTATCGTATAGCAATCTAGTTAAATTATAACCAGTTTAACAAAGAAATAATTTTGTATTACTTTAAGGCTGTAATCGTTATTATAATCTTAGCTTAATTTTAACTATGTATATTAAATGATTCAACTGCTGTAATAACAACATACTTAATTACAAAAGAAAAATCTAAAAAATACCAAAAGTTAAACTTAAAATTAGGAAATACTATTCTAATTTTTTTAAAGTACAGGGTGCCAAAAGCTATTTAATCAGAGACTTTCTTCTTGTCGGTTTAAGTTATTTGGATGGTCGTATGTTTCACTAGCTTCTCGTTGTGAAGGAATGTAACAATGAGTTTGCTTTGATAAAATTTTTAAGTTATCAAATAAAATGTTATGATTTAAGGTATTTAAGGAATGCGGTCGACCAATTCCATCTGCAAAATTTCATGTTTTTTACGTCTGCATCAAAGCTACCTTTTGTAGTTCCAATATATGCATTTTCACAAGAACAAGATAACTTACACACTCCAGAAGCTCACGGTAGATTTGAAGCATCTTTGGAAGATTTTAAATCCTTTTTAATCTTTATTGGTTACGGCGCAACATGCGCAATAAACTACTGCGCAACCACGAAAAAGTTTTATATATATATATATATATATATATATATATATATATATATATATATATATATAAGTTCTAAAAAATATATATTGGATTACTCAGTGGCTCAGCGGTGAAGGTGTCAGACTTGTAAGTGAAAGGCACCAAGTTCGAATCTGAGAGTAGTCAAGTGCTTGGGAAAAATCATAACATGAATTGTCCTTCTCAGGACTAAGCCTGATGACTGTAGTAGGGTTCGCTTCCGAAACGTCGCTCTCAAAAAGCAGAAACAGGTCGATCAACTCAACTAATATGAAACCACAGTTACAAAACACTTATAATACAGAAATAGAAATTATATCCTAAAATGGTATTACTTTTGGTGCAAAATTACCACCGCACACAATTGATTTATTAACGTCATCTGAAAAAATGTGATTAGATAGATTTATAACCCTTCCTTTATTATCTAAGGATGTTTTAATATTTTGTTGTATAGATCGAATTTTGCTCTCTGACGTTTTGTGGAAATGTCAAACGTATCCTACATACATCTCAAAGTTAATGCATCAATCTTTCTTTATTCAATCTTAACGAGAGCTGAACAATATGAATACAAAAGATCTCTTCTATTTTAGTCTAAAGTTTTCATGGCCACATAAATTTGATTACGTAGAATATTCTTTCAGTTCGCCTATAAATATAATCAGCTCACCTGTTATTAAAATTTCTTTTAACTTATAAAAAATTGGTATAATATTTTGTTCTCGACAATATAGTTAAGCAGCTGGGCGTTTGTAGTGGATAAGTAATAAACCAAGGAATTATGCAAACTTTATCTGTAAGTAAAGTAAGCCCAAAAATGCTGAAGAAATACAGGGAAAGAGGGTTTACTTGAAATTAAAAATTAATAAAGTAATAACAAATCGATAGTTAAGTTGAAAACTTTGCGAGCAGCCGACAAGTAGAAATTAGGCTCAACAGTAGTAAGGCTAGATTACTTCTAGTGCAGGAATTGACGTCACACCAATCAGCGACCTGACCGAGGATATAAGTCACGCCCCCTCCGAAAGTTTGCGGTTTGAGGACCAATGAGGGACAGGGGCGTGACTCCGCCTTGCGGAAGTAGTAGTGACGTTGGACCAATGGGATGCGAGGATGGGCCCTACCCCTGTTGAGATTAGCAAAGGGGATGGCCGATCTGTTGGCGAATGAGAGACGTGGCGGCCATATTGAGATCTTACGCATGCGTCAGGACCATGCAGACATTATTTATACGGAGGGCGGGGGTTCTTCGTCGCTGCTGAAGAACAACTTTCGGTTCTTGGTCGTTGCTGGAAAGGTGCTTGGTGGCTTTTTCTGGTGGGTTTTTCGCCGGTGCTGAAGAGCTAATTCTGCGGAAGCTGTTTATGCTGACGTCACACACGCAACATATAGAAATGCTTCTGCTGATGTAACGATGCGGTTGAAAATTATAAAATCGATAATCAATATTGAAACATGCATTTACTAGTTAAAAATAATGCAATTTATCAATAAACATGTAATACATTTTAATTATTGACTTAAAGCAGTAAATTATAAAATAAAATATGAAGAATATATAAAAATAATCTGCATCAAGCTTATCTATAAATAATATCCGACGTAACGTACTAGTTAAAAAGAATTCATTTACTAAATAAATACGTAATTACATTGTATTTCAAAAATGAATATTGAAAAAATGCATTTACTAGTTAAGAATAATTAATTTGATAATAGACATGAACTCGCTGCGACGTCATAGGTACCTGTATTTGTATTATTATGTGTAAACGCTATAAAATTAGGGTTAGGCATAATTACTACTAATGCGACGTAGCGGACATGGTCGGAAATTCAATTACTTAATATCAAAAAAACAACGTTAACGCATTAAAATAATGAATACAGGCACCCCAAACAGGTAAAATGTAGCGAATTTGTTAATAAATGACTATTTGCAATTATAAAATCGCCTCTGAGATTGAATTATAACGACGGCAGTACATTGGGATTGGTGTGGATGGTTGCGTTCGGATAGCTGGCTAGGGGATGATTATGTACGTGTAAATAAACACACGATAATAATAATTTATTGCCACAAAATACATTCTAAAGAAACAACTATAGCTTTAGCATGTTTGAATTACTTGCCGCGACGAACCTCTTGGTTACAGACGTCTCTCGAAAGAAATATTTGGCATTGGCATGTGAGGTTCCGCAATAATATTTCATTAGATAAACATGACATACTATATAGCGAATTTAAGGGTTGAGGACGCCGTTGCTAAGAAATGAAATCATTTATTATCTAATCATTTCTCGAGAATTTTATATCGGAGCTCGTACAGTTATTTTCTTAAATCTATATATGACTTTATGAGTTATAAAGAGCATTTACTTACCAATCACTATGTGACTCATTCGAGATTGGAAACTAATATCCGGTCCATTCCAGCGCAACACCTGTGGGTGAGTACAGCAACTCATTTAGCTTAAAGGGGTGTGGTGACCTATTACGAAAGTTATATAATGCAAAATATAGGTAATTACAATGTCTGAAGTTGTTTACCTATTCCTACAACTTATAGGAGTTAATATAAAACTGTGTAGGTAAAATAAAACATACATCGTTATAATTAAAAAGTTATTTATTGCATTGAAAACAATCTAGTCAATATAAAACTGTGTAGGTCAAATAGAACATACATTAAAAAGTTATTTATTGCATTGAAAACAATCTAATATTAAATAATGTGGTCCATCTACATGGTCAATATCAGATATTTATTCCAATGCTTCATATAGTGATGAGCCAACTTATTCCATATTACAAGCATATTTTCAAACCTTAATTAAAAAAACTCATGCGTCGCGTGTTTTTAATAATCGCTCCAAACTCTAAGATTTACGATCTATCTAAAAATAATAATAATGGTTAAATGATTAAAATATGCTTACGTACTTACACCATAATTTCCGCTACTATATGTACTTCCTATCACCATCGCAGGTAATGCAAATGTAGGGGGCTAATGCGACCGGTAGATACCACTCATAAGATTAATGGAGGATAGAAGACACATGATAAAGCATATAGCATAGACTATGTATAACAGATGACACAACACAGATGATAGAGAATTAACCACAGAGAATATGTATTTAATGTGTAGAATGCGAGATATTTATATAAATGTTTATACTAAAGTTACGATGCGGTTGGCCGCGAAGTTACCGATCACGAGGAGATGAACCTCTCAATGGTTATGGGGCTGGTCGTTTGCAAAAGGAAGAAGTTAAGAATGACTGCGCGGATCTAGAATAAAAAATACTCAATATCCTAATCCAAAATCTACAGACCAGAAGCTACGCGTCTGGAACCGGAAGTTACGCTTCTGGACAGAGGTTGATCGTGGCTCCACCTGGTGGTATATTTTTAAAAGTAGTTTAGGTCCCTGTAATTGTTATGGCGGAAAACTTGAAATTTGAAAGTGTTCTGATTAGGGGAGTCCGCATGCTATCTCATACGATAGATATCTGTCTTCTGAGGTTGTTCTCAAGTTTGCACCCTATTTTCGGGCCCCCTGATTGTGTATTACGCTATCTAGCAGCGTATTATTTAAAACCAATGAATGTTTTCTGTAATAGAGGTTGATCGTGGCTCCATCTAGTAGTATAATTTAAAAGTAGATTTAACTGTTATGGCAGGGAATTTACTACAAACACTATAACAGCCCTCATTGTGACTAATACAAATTCGTGTTTACAGAGCTATAAATAAGCGAGAGAAACTAGTTTATTCAAATATAACCTTCATTTATAAAATACCATATTACATTTTACGTACAATGCTAGTAAATGGTTCATACTCAATTAATACATCATCGAATATGCTTCAAATTCCAATTTCAAAACAATAACTACGTTATGAATTCTCTCGTTTTGACGAGTACAGTTAATTACAAATATCGAAAAGCCACAGCGTTTATAGTATAGAACAGATTTATGCTAAGTAATCAGCTTTATTATCATTATTATCATCATCATGATTATGTTATAGGTTAAAAAATGTATTATTATGTCAGACTGAGATTAAGAAATTATTTATTATTATTATACATATATGAAAATATATACATGTTATATAAAATCTGTTTTATTAATCCAGGAGTCATGCGAGTTATCCATACCAAGCCATCGAACATATAGCTGGTTCCTCTTACAACACCTTCTCAACCAGAAATATATCTGGATGTACTATTTTCTGTAGTTCTTCAGCGTAAAATTGACCTAGTATCGGTTTCGGTTTAGCTTGCAGACCCTCCAGTAAATACGTAACAGGATTACCAACTTTTACCTTGGAAATCTTAAATAGTTCAGCAGAAAGATTAGGGGTGTAGCCTTTCGCAAGTATTGATTTATGTTTAGAAATCCGAACAAAATCGTCAATATTAAATTTTGCTATCCCCATTACCTTAATATTATAAAACATCGGTAAGTATGTTGATGCCGTTACATCTTTGGGCTTTATTCTAATCGTGGAATGCACTTTATTATTATATTCGGAACTAACTCCCTGCAACACATCTAACCACTAGCTAAATCGTTTGTATAATGCGTCTTTCAACGTTCTTATAACCCTTTCAACAATGGTCGCCTTTTTCACACTATACGTTGAGTAATGATGGATTGCATAACTCTTCATCAAGCCTTCAAAATGCTCATTACAGAATTCACGTCCTTGATCTGATTGTAAGTTATCGGGAGCTCTATCCTCCTTCAAAATGGAAGTCATCGCCCTACAAATTTCGTCGGCAGTCTTCGACTTTTGAAGGAGTGTTCATACTTACCGATGGATTAGTATGCAATTATACCTTCTTCTAGGAACTCTTGTTCAATACTAATGATTTTGTTATCATGTCCGGTCTTTAGACTTTAGACATAACTGCTCCGTGAGGGTCCTGATTTTTCCTATATGCATTAGTTCATAATATCGACATAGACCGTCTCGTCCCTCAGCGTATACTTCTTTGGCTCTTTCAATATAAGCAGCTCGTGTAGTCCGGGAGTGTCTTCATATGTCTCATGTGTTATAATTAGATTAGGACCTTCTATATCCACCGGAGAATATCCGATAGCCCATTTATCTAAGCGAAGACTGTACGTATTATCAACTTGATCAGTAATTCTACATATTAGCGAGGTACAGGATGGTATTGCTCTAAGAATTTATCGGCAACACCTGCGTCATCGAGTAATTGCGTTAAATTGGTTGGTTCTACCTACATTTCTCCTCAACAGGGTCTGTTTCAGCAATAACATCCGCTTCAACGAATGACGGTGCAACAGAGGGTCTAAACGTAGCAGGTGTTGGTTCTACACCGGTTTCAACGAATGAAGGTGCAATTAAAGGTTTGAACTTGAACGTGGCAGGTGTTAACGTTGCGGTAGGTACTTGTTTGAACTCTGATTTCACCGGCTCTACTTTAATTTCTGCGTTAGCGATTTGTTTCAAAGGATCCACTATAGGTTTATAGGCAGTTTCCGCTAAACGATGTTTCAAGTTCCCCCCTTTCCAATAATTGGAGCTTACGTTTGATTGCATTACGAGTTTGCGTTAACTTCCGCTTAACCACCTTATCTCGAACATCCATTGAGACCGACTGCGTCTTAATGAGCATTTTAAGCAGATGATATAGCAATCAAACCCGCTTCGATATCTGCCGTAATCAAAATCTTTTACAATGCATACGAAATCGTATTTAGTCTTCCAACAATCCGAGAACATAGATTTAAATTGGTCAAAGGTCATATCGGTACCTACATGCTCATGTTATACATGCTTCAAATTTATGCAATTCTGTTTAAATAGCACAACCATATTCACACTATCGCGACTCAATTACTTAGGAATTTCGAATAGGTTTCACAGAGATAGAAGGAGTCTACGCCGGAGTATCGCCCTCTACTGAAATAATCACGAATTATATCCTGATTGAGACACGAGATGTCATCGAAGGTCATTGTAGAAATCTTGGCGATCGCTACGCGCCTTGTAAATGTTACAGATCATGGGCATACCTTTTTGTTTTTATTTTGACAGAAAGATTGATTTTTTGTATGAAGGAAGAGTTATGGGAACATGACAATTTTGCTTTTAGTGCTATGAAGGGACGGCAAAATAATTTTAATTCAGCAGAGGCCAACTGCTTGTAAGAGGCGACTAATCAAAGAGGTGTAGTAGCTGTAAATAGGTGTAAATAAGTTAGTTGTAGCACTTCAGGTTATTATAGTATGTAAATATAGTTAGTAGTTGAGGGTTATTTTGCGGGTTGAGGATAAGTTAAGATAGGTTAGCCATTTTAACAATGAAGAGAGCACGAAAGATTGCTAATGAATACCAATTAAAGTCAATAATTGAAATTCAGACAAGAAAAGTATAATACAAAGTCAGTTAGGACGCATATTTACATTTACATTTTTTACAAAAATTTGTAAAAAACAAATTCACGATACGCCACTTAAAGGAGTTGAAAATAAATTCAATTTACAATTCTAAAATGAAATAATGAAATAAATGTATAAACTACCACTGATAAAACCTTGAACAGAATTAGTTTTAAGAGATACCGATTTCGTCACCACCTGTCAATGAAAATAAAGACAAATTTAACATTGATTATTACAGAATGAAAAAATTTAAATTACATAATGTGCGCAAGTTTGTACATAGTAAAAGTGATATTAGTCTTGCAAATAAATAATGCCTACTATAAATGCGATTTTTCACTGTAATGTAGTAAAAAATCGATATTGCGACCGATTTTCATCGTATACAAATGGATAATATCTTTGTTTGGGCCAGGCGCTCTTAGAAAAAGTATTTAGATTGCGTTTTATAACTAATTATCAAAATTATGGTCATTATTGCGAAATGTTACAAAACATTGCACCATATTGCAAAATAAACAAATAAAAAAAGATCAGGAGTGTATTTTAAAATCGTAATACGAATGGTTATTAAAATCAAAGAAGTAGGAAAACGGACTATAAAAAAAAATTGGTAGAGAGATGAGTTAGTTTTTCAGTTTCTGCGTTTACTAGTTTAAGTTCCAAAAAGTCTGACGATTACCCGACGCGTTTGCAGAATATCCTAGCAGACAAATAATAATTGTGCTAAATAAAAATTTTATAAGTGAGAATATTTAAACTAAAAAAATCAAAATAATAATAAATTGTCAACAAACAATTACGGGCAATAAATACTATCTAAGGGAGTCAAATAAATGGAAATTTAAAAGAATTTTATTTACTAAAAATAAACGTGCGAATACTAAATAGAATAAATTACATTATTGTAATAATAATACGTACATACAGGGTTAGGAAAAAGTACCGGAACGCTTAAATATCTACAAAATCGCTAAAGTTACAATTACAAAATTCGGCATTTGGGGGTTTCGGGGCGCGCGGAATTGGAAAATGATATCGGCTCTGTTGCCAGACTTTCCAATTTTGCCATACACGTAGTCGTTTTGTTATCTTAAATAGAATGCCCTATTTATTTTTATTGCAGTCAATTGGGCGTCTCAAACTTAGTAAGATCTCAAATTTTCAAACTTTTAGATCTACTATTTGCCGAGATATGACGACACCGTATTTTCAGCAAAAAGTACCGGAACGCTTGAATATCTGCAAAACCGCTAAAGTTACGATTACAAAATACGGCATTTGGGGGTTCCTAGGCATGCGGAATTAGAAAATGGTATCGGCACTGTTGCCAGATTTCCCAGTTTTGCGATACACATAGTCATTTTGTTTTCTTAAATAGAATGCTCTATTTATTTTTATTGCAATCAATTGGTCGTCTCAAACTTATTAAGATCTCAATACTTAGTCTTTTTGTTATCTTAAATGGAAGATCCCAAATTCTCAAAATTCTGTTTATACTATTAGATACTAGTGAGAAATATTATGGGATAGTTATTTATTTTAGAATGAGCATGCATTAAATTTATCGGAGATGGCCAAAAATATGAATACCCTAGGAATAAGTAAGCACTGCATCAATTGTTTTCAACACTCTAGCCGTCACCATGTTACAACAATGACAAATTAAACACATCATTGCCAGTTAAGCCGCTGAATATTGCATCGATTACAAAATTATAATTTGATTATGGCTTTTGTTCTATCAGAAACCCAACGTATTGATATTTTGATTTTTCGTGGATATGGAAATAAAACAAGGACATATCAAGAAGTCTGCAACTTGTTTAATGATCGTTATCCTAATAAACCCATTAAACAGTCTACCGTACACAGAACTTGTCGACGTTACGAGGAAACAGGGTCCATAAAATGTTTACCTAAAACCGGACGGCCGAGAACTGCTACAAGTGATGAAAATAAATTAAACGTTTTATTACAAATAGAGGAAAATCAAAAAGTAAGCACCAACCAGTTAGCTATAAATACTGAAATCTGTCAAAAATCTGTAAGGACTATTTTGAAGGAAAATAAATTAAAGCCGTACAAGATCCATTACACTCAAGAGCTTTTAGAGGATGACCCTGACCGTCGCAATGAATTCCCCGAAATCATGATGGAAAATATCAACCAAGATCCTTATTTTACGCACAAAGTTGTATTCAGTGACGAAGCTACTTTTTGCTTGAACGGCCAAGTTAACATGCACAATTGCCGAATTTGGTCTACAGATAACCCCCATTGGATTGAAGAACTTCATACCCAATATCCTGGGAAAGTTAACGTCTGGGCGGGAATATTGGGAAACAATATTATCGGACCTTTTCGCATAGAAGGTACATTAACAGGGCGAAAGTATTTGGAGCTCCTTAGAGAAAGTATAGTTCCTGCCATTCAACAAAATAGAAATATAGGTAAAATCTGGTACCAACATGATGGTGCTCTACCCCATTATTCAAGAGAAACCATGCAATTTCTAAACAACCAATTCCCAGGAAGGCTGATTGGAAGACGTGGAGCATTAGAATGGCCACCTCGATCCCCTGCTATGACTCCACTGGACTTCTTCTTGTGGGGTCAGTTGAAGAACCGTGTCTACAGAAATCGTCCAGAAAATTTGAACGAACTCTGCGAAAGAATCCGCATCGAAATTGTATTTATAACACCGGATATGTTGAGCAACACATTGCGAGAATTTTATGATGGACTTGGATACTGTCTGGCAAATAATGGAGCCCACTTTGAGCATTTAATTAAAAGTTAGTGTCGTTAATTATTATTTCTATTGGTAATTAATTAATTAAGTTATTGTTGTTTTAGTCCATTGGCAATTAATCTCCTTCTTATCTTACCATTATTGTTATTAGTTAAAGTGCAAGGGAAAGTGGCCAATCACAAATAAAAAAATAACCTTCATAACTCAAGTCATTTATTTCAATAAAAATAAATGGAACATTCCATTTAAGATAACAAAAAGACTATGTGTAGCGCAAGACTGGGAAATCTGGCAACAGTGCCGATATCATTTTCCAATTCCGCATGCCTAGGAACCCCCAAATGCCAAATTTTGTAATCATAGCTTTAGCGGTTTTGCAGATATTTAAGCGTTTCGGTACTCGTTACTGAAAACGCGATGTTGTCTTATCTCGGCAACTAGTAGAGATAAAATTTTGAAAATTTGGGATTTTAATAAGTTTGACACGCCCCGTTGATTGCAATAAAAATAAATAGGGTATTCTATTTAAGAAAACAAAATGACTACGTGTAGCGCAAAATTAGGAATCTGGCAACAGTGCCGATATCATTTTCCAATCCTGCACGTCCCGAAACCCCCAAATGCTGAATTTTGTAATCGTAACTTTAGCGATTTTGTAGATATTTAAGCGTTCCGGTACTTTTTCCTAACCCTGTATAAAAGAAAATTACCAAAACCATTTATAGTAGGTTTGATAAATTAAAACTGAAGTAAATAAAACGTCGCATTACAAAAGTTATGTCGTGAACTAAATAAATGTTTGCGAAGCATTTATTACAATTACTAGTTAAAGTTAATCAACAATTTTACTCACATAAATAATTACATTGTATTAATAAAAGTAATTGTATGAAGGGATGTATATAAATAAGTATACATGTACCATAAATTAAGTAGTTACGACAACATTAGTAAATAGTCACAAGTTGAAACTCTTTGTGATATAGTGAACAGATCGTGGAATAACGAATGTAAATGCAATTACCGTTACAACAGTGGATACGATCAACAAGTACCTAGGTACGTGTATGTCAAGAAACCAAAAAAAAAGAATACGTGTACCAAATGGACTACCGAAAGAGTACTATAATGTTTTCAAATTGTAATTAATATATAGTTGCATTGCATTAACAGAAAGGAATTAAGGCTGGAATAAAGTGTTTATCTATAGCAATAAGATTTTTTCTAGGAACCATAATTGTCACGTACATTTTGCGTCTCAATTTGATACAATAAAATGATTTCAAATGTACCAATATTTTTAATATAAGTCGGAGTTAAACCATTTTCTTTGTTCCAAGTTTAATTATAATGTGTTTACAACGTATACAAATTTGCAAACAACGTAAAGTACCGATATATGTACTTGTTAATTGAAATCAGATAATAATGAGATTACTCATTGTTTTTCATTTTACAATAACAGATGTTTTGAAACACAAAAGGAAACCATACTAAGTGATTTAATACTACCATATTAATGATCTTATCTTCTATACAGGGTTAGAGTTCAAGTAAAAAGTAAGTGTTATTTTATCAAAGCCTTCTAATATTAACTGATATATGAAAAATGTGAAAATGAAAATCCCAATTTTTAAGCTTCAAAACCATAATGTGTAATAATGGTTAAATTCGTAATAAAAAATATTATGGAACACAGAGTGTTTCGTTGGCTGCGGCGATATAAAAAAATAAAGTTGATGATGGTTTCTCGGAGACGAAACGTCGATTAAAAAATTTGAAAACGCCGTCGAATAGAATTCAAAAACTGACAATGAAGAAGTACCTTTGGTTTTTAAAATCTTTTAAAATAAATGAAGGAATTACGAAAAAAGAAAACACAGAAATCTCGGAAACGATCAAAAATAATGAACTTTTGCAAACTACATGTGAACATGCCGTAAATTATACAACTTTTCTCTAATTTAAGCGCCTTCGTATCTCTTACCGCTTTCAAGATCCCCATGCTGTTCATCCTTATCTTTGGCACCCTGAATATAGATATAGTATGGTATTTAAAAAAGTATGGAAAAGAAAATAGGACCAGGCATTTTGGCAGAATAATTAAAGTAGAAAATAAGTAAGAAACGTTAGTTCATTTTATATAGGTCTTTTATTTATATGTATGTAATTATTGTAGTTTTTTTTTATGATTGTGGACCTGAACAGGCTAAATTTAGCCTATCGTGCTAAAGCACTCAGGAACACTTAGGAGGATGGGTAGATAGATGCCTATGAACAGCTAGCTTAAATTTTCTCATATCATAAGTGAGAGGAAAACAGGAACTTGGGAGATAATTCCAGAGATTAGAAGCCGAGTAGAAAAATGTGGATTGCGCCCGTTTTGTACGGCGCAAGTGGAGATTTGTACTGCATACTGATGATGTGAATGAGCGAAGCGAGTGTTTCTCGCAAAGATAGCCCGAGATAGTATCAAAGAATATATTTCAGCAGCACAATAGCCATTGTAATAACGATAATACAAAGAAAGAACTGAAACCATCCTTCTATGCTCAAGGGACTGTATGTGAGAAGTTAAGGATGGGTCATTTATAAGCCTAATCGCTCTCTTTTGAATACGATCAACGATATCGAGAGCGTATTGGGGAGCACTAACCCAGAGGTGAGAATTATATTCCAGATCAGGCCGAATTTGGGCCTTATACAGCAGAAGGAGCTATCGAGAGGTAAAGTACTGCTTAGATCTGTACAAAAAGCCTATTTTACGAGCAGCTGTTTTGGTAGCTGACAGAAGATGGTCAACCCATGAGAGATTTGAAGATACAGTCATACCCAACAGAGTAATAGAGTCTGAAAACTTAAGAACTGAGCCATTCATACTTACAACAGGAAACGATCGATCTTTTTTGGCGGACACAAGGCAACACGGAGTTTTGTTAGCATTAAATTTAACTAGATTATTGCTTCCCCATTCGAGAATACTTTGAATGTCTGTTGATTGAATTTGCCATTTCAGCTTTAATTTCTTGATTTGACATAGAAGGTGGATTATCACTATGAGTGGACTAAGATGAACTACAGTGAAGAGTGCTATCGTCAGCAAAGCAATGGATGGGGTTAGTTGTTAAAGAAATAAGGTCATTTATGTACAGCAGAAAAAGTGTAGGCGCCATAACGGATCCCTGTGGTACGCCCGCGTTAATGCTAACTTCTTTTGAAAAAAGCCATCAACTACGACACGTATTCGTCTTTTATCAAGGAAACTAGAAACCCAGTTGATGAGCGTATCATTTAACCCAAACGAGGTGAGTTTGGCAAGTAAACACTTATGCCAAACTTGGTCAAATGCCTTTGAGATATCTAAAGCGATTACAACTGTTTCACTGGACTGCTCTACTGTATTGTTCCAAACTTGGATCACATATGAAAGAAGATCACCTATTGAACGACTTTGCCTAAACCCATATTGGTGGTCACTAAGGAGTTTGTTAGTTTCAAGGAACGTGAGAAGTTGCTGATTGATGGCTTTTTCCATGATTTTAGACAAAATGGAAGTGATGGCAATTGGTCGGTAGTTTGAGGGATCGGTCTTACCGCCTTGTTTGGGAATAGGTTGAACATTTGCTAACTTCCATGATGAAGGGAATTCCCCAGAAGACATAGAGATCGTATAGAGCTTAGATAGGACTGGTACTAGATCGGGGGAACATTTCTTTAAAACAATAGCTGGGATACCGTCTGGGCCAGTCGCCTTATTGAGATCAAGCCTACTGATGATCGATTCCAAGAGCTTGTACCGAAAATGAATCGGTTTCATAGCGTATGAAGAAGAGTTGACTAGGGGCACATCTTTTCCAGAATCATTGAGACACGAGTTTGATGCAAACAAATCCACAAAAACATTGACTTTGTCTACAGAATCAGCAACTACCGATCCGTGAATAGACGCCAGGGGGGGAATTGAAGATGTTCCAAAGTTTTTACTAATGGCTTTAGCTAAAGACCAAAATTTACGACTGCCTAAAGGAGATGTAGCTAGTTCATTGCATTTTCGTTGTTCGAACAACTTTTTAGTTTTACTGATTTCACTTTTGCAGATATTTCTAACAAGAAAGAAAGTAGTAAGAAAGAAAAAGGTGTTCAGTTAGTACAAACGCCAATAATACGTTTTATTAGAGATTGAACTATTAAAGTTTAAAAAATTAGTTTAAAGAGCATTAAATGGGTAGTATAATCATGCATGTTTTTAAAAATAAGAGAGTTGAAAGCAAGTTTTAGAAAAGTAGGACATTATTGTAAGTTGCACGTAAATGTTCGGGCGAAGAATGGGATACCGCAGCGGTTTAGTAAAATGCAATAAATATGTAGATTAATAAAGAATGAATATGTTGCTCAATTTAAGGATTTAAATATATAAATGTAATTTTAAGCAATTTAATAAATGATAATCAGGAAACAAGCTCCAATTTTGGTTAAAACAATAGAAAATTCAATGAGATATATATTTTCAGTAAAAATTAATAAAATGTTTAATTTAACATTTGAGAAATCGAAAAATGGTTGAATTGTTTTTAAATTGTAGGACATATAGGACAAGACTGAATGGAGATGAAAATGCTACCAAACAGTTATTAGGTACGTTAAAATTGTATTCTGAGATCATTCAGAAAGAGGATCACATGATTACAATTAAATTTTATTATCTTCAAAAATAACAAAAAGGACTAAGATTAGGTTAAACGAAACGTAGCGTAGTATAGATCAATTTATAAACAAAATTAGACATAACTTTGTGTAAACAAATTAAGTGCTATATTATCGAACGGATTACACCAAATTAGGCAAAAAGAGAAAAGACTTAGGAAGCTACCCAAAATAAATAATCTTTCAAGTGAGATAATGATTTGGAATTAGGAGGAAGCGTAGAGGCGCGGAATATTCCAAAAGGGGAAAATGAAAAGCTAACAACTAATGCCGTTTGTAATGGTCTTATGGTTTGTAAACTAACAGTAAGTTTTAAAACTAGAAACTGTAAAACTTTAGAGAAAGCAACAAGTGAAGCAAAAAACGAACAAATTCAATCAGATCAATCATTTATGGAAGTTAATACATGCAGTAATTATAATCGTGGAAAGAAATACGTTTTCAACACGTAAGTCTAACGACAATAACATTAGGTCAAGAATTTTAATAGGTACAACTACAAAAATCAGTTTAAAGGTAGATTTCGTAAACCAGAGCTTCAAAATTCAAAAAATAACGTTAGGCAATTTAATAATTCTAACAGACAAGGAAAAACATATAACTTACACAATAAACATTTCAACACATTTAGGAAAAATAAGGTATACTACAATTGGAGGAGTGAAGAATTGTCAGGTGAACAGTTAAAGGCAGAAGTGAAAGGGAGTCCAAACATTAGCTGGTTTTTTTCGTACGCAAATATAAGCCAAACCCAAAAGTTTTTCAAACAAATGGTCTAAATTACACAAATGTAAATTATCGGAATAGTATTTTCACTAGATACTGGTGCTAGCATAAACACGACAAATTTACTTTTTAATATATTAAATTTCACTTTTAATCAAAATTATCATGTAATTAAACAAAAATTAAACGATTCATGTCACTATAAAACACATAAGTTAGCTGCATATAGATCCTTAGTAGGTACATAGAGCCATGTAATTACCATTAAACCAAACAAATTTCAATAAAGAAATATTAATTATAAAACGAGGTGCACAAGGAAATGGTTACATTTCAAGTATAGTCGACACTTTAGTTAAAAATCAAGAGTACAAACTATCTATCAAAAACATTTACTCAGTTAACACGGAACCGACAGAAAATAAATACATGTCAATTTCTTATTTTGGAAAAATATCAGAAAAACTGGCGCGTATATTACTGAGAACAAGAAGTACAAAGTAGCTTACAAAACTAATACCAATGTTCTTAAATGTTTATTTAATGCCAAAGATTCAACTAATGGAATTTTCGAGTTATTTAAAAATTGAACTGCACATTGTGTAACTCTGTTTATATTGGACAACACTATAGAATTTTGATATTAAATACAAAGAACACACTAGATGTTACAAATATAAAAAAACAGTCAAATCAAATAATGGCAACCGTTTTATAGTCGAAAATCATCCTATGACATTCGAAATTTACAAACAGAAAGTGGCGATAACCTTTTAAAGATATAATTTCCAATAATGAAAATTATATTAAATCGTTATCTTTTGATGCTGCGAATAAAGTTAGATTTAAGATTGTTAACATATTACGAAAAACAAAACCTCCAAAGAGCAACTTATCCTTTCGTCAACTCCGTGCTATAGTTGGTCTTAAACGTAATGAAAATATAATATAATTACAATTAGATAAAGGTAATTCAACTGTTATACTAAATATGAACGACTATAACATTAAACAATTGTTGTAACCACAGACTTATCGTGAACTACCAAAAGATCCTACAAAAAAGTTTCTATTGAATACTAAAGAACTTATTAAATTATCATCTATTCCTGAAGAAATAACTAACTAACTCTGACGTTCATTCACGGAAACTACGTGGTTTACCAAAAATCCAAAAACGTAATGTCCTCTTGTTAGTGCAATTGATTCTTCTATATATAACCTTGCAAAACATCTTACATACATATTACAACCTCATATAGGAAAAGCACCCCATTTTATTAAAAATGCTGCCGACTTGAAAAAATACATAATTTCAAAATTGAAGAGGGTGATATAATGGTCAGTTTTGAGGAAACTATTGAATACATTGATCATATTTTTCAAAGGATATAACCATTCTTTTTCAGGACTTATTTTCAATGGAATAATAAATTCTATGAATAGCTTCATGGTGTAGCAATGGGTAGTCTTCTTAGGAAAAAAGAAAAAGGCTACGTATTTCATTCCCTCCCCAAGGGGGATGGCGGGTTGTTTGAGCTTTCCAAGCTCCTTCAGCCACAATCATGGATTCCCAGCATACATACATTACGTATTTATGCATGGTGGGATTAAGGATGGGTGTGGTCAGGATAGGATCGGAAGGGACGGAGGTAGGGTTCTTAGGGAGGAAATACTACCCCAGCATGCATCTAAGTAACCGCACATGGTGTGCCTATACGCAGTGACCATGCCGCTACATGTGAATGTGGAAAACCCTCTGAAAAGACCTCATACAGGATAGACGGTAACGGGAATCGAACCCATTACCTCCCGAATTCTAAGGAGATCGTGTCACCACTACTCTACTAGCTCGGTCGTAGTCTTCTTAATCCTATTATAGCTAGCGTTACAAAATGCACCTAAAAACCTTTAGTTTGGTACAGATATGTAGATGACACATTTGTTATTGGGAGAAATGGAGAATATTTTTATAAATGGTATACATACCAGCATCCAGTTTACGATGAAAAAGGAAACTATTGCAAGTTTACCATTTCTCGACGTACTAATATCTTAATAATTTACTATCTTTTAAGGTTTATAGAATGCCGACACACACTGATGGATACCTTTATAAATTATCAAACCACCATCCACTTAAAAAAATTGGTGCAATTAAACCTTTAGTGGATCGAGCAAAACGAATTTGTGACCCTGTATTTTTGAAAGATAAATATAATTATTTAACAAAATCATTACAAGCTAACGGATATTCACTTGCCGAGATTAGTAATGTTATTAGAATGGTATATATGACCATAAAGAAAAACCAGTTCTTAATGTTGGTACTGCTTTTCTTCCTTTTATAACTAATTTTACAGATAGATTGAAAAAATTCTAATTAATCTTGGTATTAGGACTATTTTTAAACCTACAAGAAAAATTTAAAGTCATTGATGGTGAAGGTGAGTTTGGGGCTAATGCACTCCGTTTTTTGAGTAGCTCATTTTCAAAGTGTCAAGTTAACCTGAGTTATAATTCTTTCAAATCTGCATTAGTTGGTCGAAATTAGCAACCATTAACTGTATTTCAGGTGAGGATGGAGCAATAAAATTGAAAGTGTTAGCAGCTGTGAATATTTTTCTTTTCATAGGCACTAGGGATGCACCTGTCCCACAATGTAGGGCAAGTGCACTACCAGGTCCCATACGCCTTATCTTGCTATGTTTTACGTCGTGGGGCAAATGCGTTTAATTGACAAACGTTTCTCTTTCAGATGATATATACTTTTCAGTATTTCTAATTTATGATAGGTACTTACACAACTCTTATTCACTCACTAGTGTCTGTAGAAGGTCAATGAATAAAAGAAGATATCATTTTCAGGTATAAAATGATTTATTTTTCAACTTTTGCACTGTTACTGAAGCTTATCTCAGTTTTATTTCAAAAGGCTGTGGAAAAAACATTAATCTCGTGGAGACCCCTCCTGACTTTAGAAACAGGCAATGTCTTTACAATTGTGTTTCTGGGAACTTATGCTTCATCAGCTACGTATGGAAAAACAAAACGTTTCTTCTTTTTCCTCAAGAACGTTATTTGAGCTTCAACGTTTGATAATTGAAGTATACGCCCTGTGTAAAAAAATTCTTCTGTACCTTACCAACAGGAATTGGGAAAGACACTAAAACCCAGTCTCCCGCTATAGGGTTTGACACTCCTTCACAGAATAGACCTTCCTCTTCTTCTCCTTCAGAGATAGTTAGCCTATAAAATCACTGCCTTCTGATTCATCATGAATCGAAAAGTGGTCGTCTTCTAGTTCACTATCCGAAGTGTCTGCCTTCGAAGCGTGTTTGGTTGTTTCCGTGGGTAGCACAAAAGTTTCTGCCTTTGAATCTGTTTGTGTTGTCTATGTGGGTTGCACAACGTCCGCGGTAATTACTTCACCTCCTGCCGCTATCTTCCTTTTTCTTAGAGGTAAAACTCACATACCCCCCCCCCCCCCCTCACGGCATCCAGCAGCAATGTTGCAAAGGAAATTGGTTGTCTGCAAATGACATTTTGTTAATTAGGGCACATTTATTGAGCTGCAGTTGACAAAAGTGAAAAAACTTACACATTTGTGTCGGTTGCGTCATTGCACGTTTTGACGTGGATGCTGAGTTTAAAGGTTCTTGTGCTTCTGATAATCCGTTCGCCTGGTGCCATCGCCCTAAAGAGTCAGCATCATAGTGGTGATCGGCCACAACTCCAGCATCAAAAGAAACGGTTGCTGCTTTTGTTAAACCATTTTTTTATAACCTGGGGGCTTATTTTTGTCCATACGTTGCCTATGAGTTCAGAAAATGTTTTTTTTTGTATTTTTCTTCTTCCGTTGCCATTTCACCAACTTTAGTACCACATTGACTTTAAGGACTTAAATACTGCCAAATAAAGTGGTTGTAGGATGTGACTGGTGTGCGCAGGTAGTTTCAGAATTGTTATGTTGACCGATTTGGCGAAGTTTACAAGTTCCGGTGTCAGATGTGTTGAATGTCCATCATAAACAACAAGAACTGGGCGCTCTGGCCCGATATTTGCAACGAAAGTCTTTTCAAAATAGTTTTGAAAAACTCCGGCGTAATCCAACCATTTGTAGTAGCGGCGTAAGATGTGCCAGGGAAACGCATCATCGTTACTCGCTATCCACTCGTTGACCGTTGTGTTTTTTCGGCCAAGTCCACTAGTTGTTCTTGTACTAGGAACACCTTTTAACCCGACCACTTTTGTTTTATATGGATCACTTGAAAACCCCGATTCATCTATGTTGAAAATACGTTTCGGATGTTCTACGAGACCACATTCGTGTGTTGCCTGTTCTAGCAGTTTAAAGTAGTCTGCTATAATAAACAGATTGGCTACTTTTTTCCTAGCGAGTTCTACACTTTGTGGCTCTTTAATCGACTGGTTATGTTCTTTTTTGAAGTTAATAAACCAGTCAGCTCCTGGCCTGCCATTTTTGCATTGTGTTTTTATATTATTAGCTTGCACAAACCTATGAACTGTGTCCATACACCTCCTTCCTCAACCTGCCAAAACCCCATTTTTACATAGTCTTCAAAGCCTCCACCAACTGTATTTTATGATATTCAGGAATGTCTGTTGGACGACGCAATCCTTTGCTGTTCGCCCCCCTTTTGTTATTTAAATGATCTCTTAAAGTGCCGAGGGGAATATGATATCTCTGGCCGCACACTTCCTTCACCGTGTTATTCCCATTAGACACATCAGCCATAGCCAGTTTAAAAGCTTCAAGGGTATAAGTCGACGCTTTCATGGATAGTCGCTTATAATTTCGAACCATCGCTGTAACATCAAAACCATAAAGTTAGGCCTACTTACACCACAACGGGGCAAGTGCACAGACACATATACACTTGCCTCGCATCATGTATTCCATATACTAAATATGTCAGGGCAAGTGCGCTGCTCCTCTTAATTAGTCAGATATTTGAAATATGTAGAAAAGCGTTTAATACAATTAGTTTTAATGCATTAATGGATGCACTTACCCAATAGAAGTATGTATTAACAGAACTGATACAAGGATGCACGTGGATAACAATGTGCTTCTCTACTCGCTCAATGACGCACAAACGCGCAATGAAAGATATCATCAGTATTTGGCGAGTTGCGCGACAGAGGTGCCAACACAGACCTTAGACGTGTCACTAGAGACACACTGTGCATTTCTTAAAAAGCGCACGAATTTTAAAACAACTCTTCCTTATAGCACCTACTAACGCATTTGCCCCAAACGTGAACTTGCCCCAACTAATCTTACCTAAAGATGTTTCAAACCTATATCATCTTCCCGAGCGCATAAGTTATCTTGTTCATGTGGAAAAGTGCATACTGGAACCAGAAAACGTAGCTTTAATACAAGACGTAAAGAACGTAGGAGATTTTGTAGATTAGGTCAACCAGAGAAATCTGCGGTAGCTGATCATGCCCTAAATAATTGAAATCATGACATTCAATTTGATGGAAATATTGTCAAGACAAATGTTTACAACGTGAAGCTATTGAATTATGCAAACATCCTAATAATTTCAATAGACAAGAAGAAAATCTCCGTTTAAATAAGTTTTAGCATCTTATAATTTAAAAAAAGCATAATGGTACGTCTTAATTTTAATTTTAGCTTTTGGTATGTCAAAGTTTTTACTGTGTCTTTTCCTAGATCTTACAGTAAATGCTTTACCAATTATATGTTAAATTACCATAGCACTATAATTTAATGTATGTAGTTCAAATTAAAATTAAAAATTATATAAAACGTACTACATTGTGTTTTCACTATTAAATAACACTTTGTATATATTAAGAAATCTATTTCCTTGTTAGATTTGATTAGATTATTTATTTGGTGTCAAGTTTCTATTTGTGAATGCTTTTATCAATTTCAAATTAAAGTTTTTCTCAACTTTACACTTATCATAGCTTGATTAAATTTTATCAACATTTTTCACCATCAGCCTTCGACCGTTACAGGGTGTTCTGATTTGTCATTTTTAAGGCAGTTTAACAATATTTAATTTATTAATAATTTAGTTATTCTTTACTAACATTGTATTCCGTAGTTGGCTTTATACGTTTATCAAACTGTTATGTTAATAGCAGGCTTATGTTTGCGTTTTCAATTTTTCAAATTTCAACATCTTAAACAATTCTGAAAGATAGTATTACTACTGACGTAGATAACTATAATTGTTATCGAAACGTATAGATATGTATAACTTAAATACAAAAATATAGCATAAAAAAACCAATAAGCTAAATATATTAAATACCTGTGTTTTTTTTTTGTTAATTCTTTACAAATTTAAACGTTTCGATAACAATAAAGCAGACAAAAAAGCAAACACGTACAAGATGCATCGCCCGGATGGAACACTAATTACGTCACATGTAGAAATAACGAAGTCGTTCAACGATTATTTTTTGAACGAAATAAAAAAAATAGTGACAAACTGTCACAGCCAAACTAAACAAAACTTAAATGACATTGTAGATAGTATGTTTTTAGGACCTACTGATGAGGACGAAATTCGCAAGTTAATTAACTCCGTGGGTAACAAGACGTGTGCTGGATCTGACTCAGTACCATACTATATGCTAAAAAATTGTGTCGACGAAATAATAACACCTCTAACCTACATAATTAACGTATCATTCGAACATGGGGAATTTCCCGAAGACCTGAAACAATCAGCAGTTACACCGCTATTTAAAAATAAAGGTAGTCCAAATCAACAAACCTCTTATAGACCTATTGCCGTTCAATCCATTTTTTCAAAAATTTTTGAAAATATTTTTTTGGCAAGAATGGTAAGACACAGCGAAATAAAACTATATCTAAAGAACAACACTGGAAAAAACGCCATCACAGGAATATTTTACTTTCTTGATAAAGTATATAACGCATTAGATAAGGACATGTATGCATCCCGACTGTTTTATGTTATGACTAAAGCGTTCGATTGTGTCGATCATCGATTATTATTAAAAAAACGGAATTCTTATGGATTTCGAGGACCTTGCTTACAATGGCTTACGACGTATTTACAGAATAGAACCCAATTTGTGCGGATTAAGACAACATCTAGTTTTTGCAAGATCAAGTTCAAAAACCTTAGAAGTGGTGGTTCCTCAAGGTTCGACATTAGGGCCTGTCCTATTTTTACTGTATATTAATGGCATTGTCACAAATATTAACGTAGACCGATGTTAACTTACTTTGTTTGCAGATGATTGCACCGCCTTCATATGCGCTGACAATATGAACACTATGATAAGTAATTTTAACAATATGAATATTCAGATAAATAAATGGTGTGAAAATAACGGACTACTGTTAAACGTTCCTACAACATCTCTAATGTGCTTTAAAATTAAAAATATGTTTTTATTCGAAGACAAAACTCCTCTAATAAAATCTGGATCATCAAGTCTGGAACGTAACTTTTTTGTGACGTTCCTAGGAGTGCATCTCGAATTCAACTTGGGATGGACTTACCATGCTAATCTATTACTCAAGAGATTTAATAGCACGTGCTATCTTTTATGAAAGTTACGGCTGCAGGTATCCGAAAATGTTTCAAGAAACATTTACTTTGGCCTTTTTCAATCGCGAATGTTTTATGGACTGTTGTTTTGGGGTTGTGCTCCTCAAGCAAAAGATATTTTTATTATTCAAAAAAGGGCAATACGGTTACTTACTAATAGTAGATATGATGAACATTGTAAACCACTATTCTCAAAATTACACATTCTTACATTGCCTTGTTTCTGCATATATTGTTGTTGTGTGTTTGTGAAAGATAACTACAATCTATTTTTTAAAAACAAAGATTTCATTCATATAATACTCAGCATAATTGTTTACAAGTTCCTATTCAAAGAATACATCTCTACAGCATGAGTCCAAGATAGACGTGTATTAAGTTGTTTAATAACTTACCCGACAGAATAAAAAAAAATGTACATTCATGTGGTTTAAAAAAAAACTTGAAACAATGTTTACTTTCTAAATGTTTTATGACGTAGATGAATATGTTTTCGCCAAAAACTTGTGTTAGTCTGTGACCTTCTATGTATATTATTGCTAGATAATAAATTATTATTATTATTATTAAGTATTTAAAATACTTGTTTTTTATTTTACTTATATACTTTCTCTTGATATTCTCTTGTATTGAAACGCGTAGAGAAATAAACAATTATAAAAAGGAAATTGTGGAATTACATTGTATTTAAAACAATAGCGCTATTAAATATGGAAATACACGAAGTAAGGTTAAAAATACAGATTTAAGTAAATTTAGGAGTTTTGTGCTAAATGAGTTTGATAAAAAGGAATAAATTAATTTCTCCCTCTCGAGTCAATCCGCTATAAAGCACCGCAATGTAAGATAAACAACAATAAAAAGATATTTTTTTATTTTATAAATTAAAATTTTAGTTTTTCATTAATATACGATATTCTAACACTGTTTATTACATTTTCTCAATAATTAGAATCATGTAGTAATCTTGTAATTAGATTCTGTTTATATTTACTCGCAGATCTACGGAAATTCGAAGAACCTGGCAACGTTGTATGATTTATTTACAATGGTGACACCTTTATCACTAAAACGATAAAAGTCACTAAAACAAGTGTACGAACTGCTGTCAATTTGCTGTAAAACATTTAATGATAGTAGACGCAAATATAGCGGTTTAAAATATTAAACGAACACACAATTTAAGCAAAATGAAAATGCCTCCTCAAAAACCCGTTGGTAATGGTTATTACGGTTACGAAGATGTACCTCATTTACCTGACAATGCAGTTGAAACTTCTACATCTGCTCCAATACCAGCACCAATTGAACAAGCCCCCACAAATACAGAAAACGATTTCGCCGAGTATATGTGGATGGAAAATGAAGAGGAATTTGATAAACAAGTAATGCAACAATTGGAAGAGGAAGAACTTATGGAACAGTGCATAGAAGCAATGCTTGAGGAAGAACATCGAAATTTAGTTGACGAACGTACAGATAGAATCAATCTACAAGAATCCGATCAAGCAGAGTATGTATTATTATATTATGTAAAAATTTAGCTCTAATATCTCGAGTTTTAGAAACAATGATGTTATGCACCTCGTTAATAATTTCAAACTGGATTTATTTGATGTCACAAAAAGTACGTTAAATCCACTTGCAGCCGAATTTGTACCTGATGCGAGAAGTACATCGCCACCGAGAAATAATGAATGACTATCTGGCGATTACTATCATACTATTTAGCTAAATAGATCTTAGATGTAAGTTTTTGTTTGCGAATCTCATTTTTAATTAAAATTAAGTTAGAATAAGTGGTAATTCTGCAGCATGAAAAGATTGTAGTTTATGTAACATAATCATGGATATAAATTTCTTTTAAATTACATGTTGCAAAGCGTATCACAGAAATCATTTGTATTTATACACATAATTTGTATATTTATTCTTCATTTGAGCAGCTGCGTGATTTAACTGACTACCACTTCACATGTTTGGACATTCTCAATTTGTTTGCAATATACTCATTACATGTACCCAATTCGTACTTTGGGCAAAATGTATGTAATGTGAATAAAAATGATCTGATTTTAATTAAGCGAATAATATTTGATTTATTGTACAACTTAATTATATAAATTATTAATTTATTTCTAACTTATTTATGAAAAGAGAAAATTAAACATTTGTAAGCGAGTTAAAGACATTAATGTTGATATTAGAGACAAAGTGCACTTGGCCTATGATAACTTCTTTAAGCTAATTTTTTTTGTCGTCGATAACAAATTTTGTTTTGAGTAATATTTATTTTTTAGTTTGTAGCATTTTTGAGAAAATTTTAGTTTTGTTTAATTTCAAAATTGTCCTATTTATGTTTTAATACACTAAGTGGCTAGAGAGTAGTAATGGGTATAATCAGTTGATTTGATTATAACTGCTTCAGTGCTTAATGCTTAAACAATTTTGTTTCTTCAAAAAAAATTCTATGTAACTCATGAATAATAAATCATATATGTTAATTAATATAAAACAATCTACTCACTTAATCTAAAAACAACACAAAACAGCAAATTGCATAAATGTAATGGGAATTGTGTAAATTATTTTAAAATCAGAGTGGCTTGTGTAGATGATCTCAAGCCATATCAAATCTCGCTCATTATTTATGGTTAAAAATTGATAATTAGTTTTATTCACATATAACAACTGTAAGTCTGGCAGTATCTACTGATTGTAAACTAGTATAAGCCCATGCTTTTGTTTATACTTATAATAAAAATTAAATTGCTCAAGCTGTACTAATGAATTTGATGCCGGTAGATTTTGTTAATCGTAATAATTACAAGTTTTAAAAGCTTTGATAATTAATTTAAATGTCATTTTGTGTGTTTCTTTATTGTGATATATGTTGCGAAGTTATTGCACTTGTAACAACATATAAATTTGAAAACTGTATAAAAATGCAAGTGATAATTAGAAGTGTACTCTCATAATATCCAATAACTTAAATTGTACTACTTGTAGTCAATCTTAAAGCCAATTAAATACAAGTAAGGAGCTATTATTTTTGTTTATAGAATATCGTCATAACTGTATTTGATTGGTTTTGATAGTAATTTAGTGATAATGGAAAAAAGTAATGCAAAATACTACTTTATTCTCGTTAACTAAATATGCAACATTAAATTTGTGGATATCTTATTTAAATATGTAAATATTTAAAAATCAGATTTTTTTTATTTAATTTTCGGTAACCTGATAGTGACACTTATCTCTACTTACTAGTATTAAGTGATCCATCTAGATGTTAATTGATTTTAATGTGTTTAATAAAAAATTGCTGAATATTGGATGATATTTTTATTTGTGTTTGTTTGTAGTCAGGTTCTCTGCAAACTATCACCAACACCCCCACCCCAATGTCTAAACTTGTGTAAAAAAACACTAAATAAAATGCAAACTTTCACCATTATCTCTCATATACTTAGCTTAAGAAATCGTGAATTTTTTTTTTAAATTTTTAACAAATTTAAATATTCCGATATCTTTTTTAGTAATTTTTGAAAATTGTTTAAGATTTAAAAGAAACATACAGGGTGACCCATAATTAGCGTGAAAGATTTTAATAGTGCGTTCTACGGCTTAAAATAAATCAAAAACTTCTAATAAACATACGTCTACAAATTCTTCCTAAAGGAGCCTGCACTCTAAAAGTGGAACTTTAAGGGAGGTTTATTAGTATTCTCCCAATCAGTAGGAGTAAAAGTCTAAAATTTGGTAACACTAAACTTTAAGTAATAAAACAGATTTTCTGAGCAAAAAATGGTTTTTCAATCAGGAGCGTCTGACTTAGTAAGGGGGCAAAGTTGAAAATAACCTATTTTATGTGCAGTTTTTTTTACTATCACGACCTCAAATTATTACCTCAAGAAATAAAGTATTCTTGTTTCACTTGGCTAGTAAGCACCGTTTTAGAGTAAAATTAATTCAAAGATTATGTTACCAAATTCGAGCATTTGATGGTTTAAATTTGCAAGCTGGCCCGGAAAACAAATAAATCGTATGTAGCAATCATAAAAATAAACAATTGTTAGGTGAACTGTCAAAAATAAAACGTTTTACTAAAGGTTTGTTGGTTTTCTGTTATGAAGAATGCAAGGTTTTTCGTGTTGTGGATTAACTGACATACACTTTGTGTATGGTTTTCTCATGGCAGCTGCGGTACAAGAATAATGACGATGATTTCCTCTACGTAGAGTACCTGGGTATAGGAAATTTTCATTAGTGTACAAAAATTTAATAGAAAATGAATCGTTTCAACTTTGTAAGTATAATTTTAAATTTTCCATATTGTTTGTAGCTACTACTACTATTCTGTTACTAAACAATCACTATGTATGCATCTACCTATGCTTGCTATGTACAAGAGATGTCCGGTTCCTAAGGTACATTTGTGATAGACAGACTATTTATAAACATACACTATGTATGATTTATTTGTTTTCCGGGCTAGCCTGAAAATATTAATTATACAATGCTCGCTTTGGTAATGTAATCTTTGAATTGATTTTACTTGAAAACTGTGCATACTAGCAAAGTGAAACAAGAATACTTTTTTTCTTGAGGAAAGTCAAACTTTATTAATTTGAGGTCGTGATAAAAAAAAACTGCTCATAAAAAGTTAGGTTATTTTTTTACTTTGCCTCAAGATTTGAGGGGCTCCTGATCGAAAAACAATATTTTGATCAAAAAATCTGTTTTTCTACTTAAAGTTTAGTGTATGTACCAAAATTTTAGACTTTTACTCCCAATGAGTGGGAAAACACTAAGAATAAATCTCCCTTTGGGGTGTTGTAGCGCTCTTAGGTACTATTAATGCAGATTTAATTTTAACTATATATGTTTAATTAGGAAGGAAAGGAAATGTCCACGTATTTTATTCCCTCCCCAAGGAGGAGGGCGGGCTGCTCGAGCTTTCCGAGCTCCATCACCCACAATGATGGATTCCCAGCATACATACAAACATTACGTATATATGCATGGTGGGATTAAGAATGGGTGTGAGCAGGATAGGAACGGAGTTAGAGTTCTGAGGGGGAAAATACTACCCCAGCATTCGTCTAAGTAAAACCCCCTGAAAAAACCTCATACAAGGTAGACGGTAACGGGAATCGAACCCATTACCTCCTGAATGCTAAGCAGGTCGTGTCACCATGTTTAATTAATGCGATGCTGCGATAACTTAACATACTTAATTGGTAAAGCATTTACTTCGAGGTCTAAGAAAACCAGCAAAAGACCCTATAGTTAAAATTAAGGCATACCATTTTGTGTTTTTTTAATAACAAGACGCCGAAATCTGAGTTTTTCATCTTGCCTGTTTGAGTTATTGGGGTGTTTATATATTTCAATAGCTTCTCGCCGTAGACGAATATAATAATGAGTTTGCCTTGTAAAAATTTCCATATTAAATTGAATGTTAGGATTAAATTATTTAACCCATTGTCTGTCTGTTACGGCAAACTTTTCTGGTTGATTCAATCTACAACATCTCATATGTTCTTTATGTCTAGTGTCTATGGTTCCAATGTTATAATTTTCCACAAATACAAGATAACATGTACTCCTGAAGCTAATAATGGATTTGAATCATATTTAGAAGATATTAAGTAGGTTTGAGATTAGTTCTAATTCCATAGTTAATTAATATTTTTTACCATTTTATCAGTAACGTTAGTTATGAAAGGAAGAAAAACTCTACCAAAGAGGTAATTGTTCTTTATGGGTACGTCCAACAGGTTTAATTATTAAATTCTTTAATGGAATAACCATTAGCCTGTAGTGATGTTTTTAAGCTATCAAATTCGTCTTCTAAGAATTCTGAATCACAAATTCATTTAGCTCAATCCACTAGAGCTCTGATTATACTAATTTTTTGACGTGGGTAATGATTTAATTGTCTAAAAGATATCGTTCAGCGTGTGTCTCTTTCTAGTAAACTCTAAAAGGCAAAGATGAATTTGTTTTAGAAAATATACCTCAAAATGGTAAACTTTCAATACATTTTTTTCCATAGTAAACTTAATGCATGTATACCATTCATAAAACCTAAAAACTCATTTAGTGCTTCTTCTTCATGACTCCACATTACCAAAGTGATATCAACATATCTATACCAAATTAAAGATTTTATAAGCGTTAGGTGTTTCAAATTTTCCATATAAAGTTAACTGCTGAACTCTGAGGGCTTCCCATAGCTACATCATCAAGTTGTTCATAAAATGTATTGTTCCACTGAAAATAGGTAGTGTTAAGACAGTTCTGAAACAGAATTATATCTTTTGGAAAAATGTGATTAATATATTCAATAGTTCTTAAAGAAAGTAAATAATGATACTTGCATATTAAAATTATGTGCAGAATTTTTGATATGGTGAGGTGTCTTTCCTGCATGAAGCTGTTTTGCAAGGTTATATGTAGGAGATGCAAATGCACTGACAATGGGCCTTAAAGACACATTTAGTTTGAATATTTGGTCATTTTCATGGAACAGCTTCACAGCTAATTAATTTCATTTTTGTTTCTTCAGGAATAGAAGATACTTTAATAAGTTCTTTAGTTTTCAGAATAAATTTGTTTGTAGGATCTTTTTGCAATTCACCACTGTGTGTGGTTCCGACAAATGTTAAATTTTTAATCATTCCTATTTAAAATAAACGTTGCATTATGTTTATCTGATGGTAAAATAATTATGTTCTCATAGTTTTTAAGATCTAATAAAGCTCTTCGTTGACACGAAGATAAATTACTTTTTGGGGGTTTTGTCTCGGATTAAATGGTTTACCAATTTAGTAGTATGTTAAGTTATCACAGCAATTATAAAATTATATATACAGTGTGTCCAAAATTGGTCTGTGCAGTATTGCTATTTTGGAAACTATAAGAGATCGAAAGACGGTGAAATGGAGAAAGTTTTAGAGAGTTTTGAACCCACTAAAATACCATTCTGAAATCAAGGCTATCTCAAATATGTTTCAAAATATTCGAAAAAAACTTAAAATCGACAATTTTTGTTTTTAGCTATATCTCTTTTATTGGAACAGATATAAAAAACTTAATTACACTTTGCCATTGCCACTTTTTATCCTCTATTGATTGGTGACAGAAAAAAATTAATCCGACGTTTCGTCGATTAGAGACCATCATCAACTTTATTTTTTCATATGGGGCGGAAATTAGCTAATGGTATTAAATGATTCCTTTTTTTATTCTAAATCCAACGATGTATAACACTTAATGATAATTCGACGTTTCGACCCTCATTCTTGACATTTTCAAATATTTCTTTTTTTTATGAAATATTTTTGAAAAAAAACTACCAAAGCAATTTATTCTGCAAATGTACATTTATTTCAACTCCTAATTCATAATAGGACGTTTCGACTCATCAAAAGCATCATCAAGTAATCTCTTATGAACAGTAGCTACCTATTCGTAGATAACTATTTGTTACGATATCGAAAAAGCCTTTCCAAAACTTGTCTTAAAAATACTCAAATGTTTACTTGGTGTTCATAAATAAATTGCTCAAGCAAAGGAGTGAAAATTATGGGGAATATTCAAAAAACACATAGTGGTTATTAGGGTATTATGTTAAATGTTACTCATTTAAACCATAAAATTATGAAGTAAAAAGTAATTAAAAAACATTTTTAGCAATTTATCATACATTTTACAACGCTACAATATCAAATAATTTTTATAGTGTTTATATTAATATTAAATGTATTTTACAGGATAATTATAAAACCGACATTAGTTCTACATACTGTTATTCAAAATGTCGACCATTTTTTTCAATGCACTTTTCACATTTTTTTGCGACAGTTCTGGTTACTCGACGTACTGTATTACGATTAATATTTTCAATAATATTAATAATTCGATGTTCCAGAACTTGCCTATTTTCTGGGGGATCAAATTCATACCCGTCATTTTTGACATATCCCCATATATAAGACCTAGCAGTGCAACGCACAGAACCACCGTTGGATATTATTCTTTCACCAAAAATCTCCCGTAAAAATGCTGAGACTTCCCCTGAATTATGTGCTGGAACCACAAATTATTAAATTCATCAGGGGGAACAGCTTCACGAATGGATGGAATGATTTGGTTTTGCAACATTAAAAGGTATCGTTGCCCGTGTGATCATAAATAAATGAACCAATCAGACGATTTCCTGAAATTAATTGGGAATATTAAAAAAATGAGTCGTAGTTAATTTATTAAATGTTACTCCATTAACTCAAACAAAGATATTCCTTATCGATCATTCCGCACCACACATTAAAACCAAATCGTACTTGAAGCCGGCGTGGATCGCGAATATGTGGATTTTCACGGGCCCAGTAATGATGATTTTTTTTATTGAAGACTCCACAGTTGGTAAAACGTGTCTCATCTGTCCATACAACTTTATCAGAAAAATCAGGATTTTCTTGACATTTACGATGGTACCAATTACAAAATTCAATTCTCCTGTCACCTTCTTGCAGGCCTTGTACAAATGTTGGCTTGTAAGGATGATATTTAACAACTTTCAAAACATTCTGTACAATGGATTTTGGAATATGAAACTCCGTGCCACAATTTCGTACTGAAGATTTCAGATTTTCGTCAAAATATTCCAAAATGTTTCCGTTACGATTCTCATTATCGATCGCATACTTCTTTGAACGTGGTTTTTCAAAACTTCCAAATTCTATTAAATTTCTTACTACATTATTAAAATGATCTCGGTCTGGTTGTCTTCTTTCGGGGAACATTTAAATAGTCATCACTAGCTCTGGTAGCATTTCTTTCATTTTTGATATAGCACACTAGTATATCAAAATTTTCTTCGTTAGAATAATTTAACGCCATTTTCAAACAATGTTCATTAAAATGTGAGAAACTATTGTAGTCTTTTGACAGATAACATAATTGTTCTAACTCATCAAAGCCTACTACCAGAAATTTACAATAATCGAATCCATTATTTAGCTGTAGTTAATTTTTAAGTGATTTAATAGGATTTTTCACATTTTTCTAATTATTTTCACTTGAAGTAAATGTATTGTTAGGTGTTTATTTAAATTTAAACTTAATAAAAGGGTTATTTACCTGACATTGTTTAAGACAAGGTTTGGAAAGGCTTTTTCGATATCGTAATAAATAATTATCTACGAATAGATAGCTACTAATTACTTGATTATGCTTTTGATGAGTCGAAATATCCTATTATGAATTATGAGTTGAAATAAATGTACATTTGCAGAATAAATTGCTTTGGTAGTTTTTTTTTCAAAAATGGTTCATGAAAAAAATAAATATTTGAAAATGTCAAGAATGAGGGTCGAAACGTCGAATTATCATTAAGTGTTATACATCTTTGGATTTAGAATAAAAAAAGGAATCATTTAATACGATTAGCTAATTTCCTTCCCATATGAAATAATAAAGTTGATGATGGTGTCTAATCGACGAAACGTCGGATTAATTTTTTTCTGTCACCAATCAATAGAGGATAAAAAGTGGCAATGGCAAAGTGTAATTTATTTTTTTATATCTGTTCAAATAAAAGAGATATAGCTAAAAATAGAAATTGTCGATTTTCAGTTTTTTCGAATATTTTGAAAAATATTTGAGACAGCCTTGATTTCAGAATGGCATTTTAGTGGGCTCAAAATTCTCTAAAACTTTCTCCATTTAACCGTCTTTCGATCTCTTATAGTTTCCAAAATAGCAATACTGCACAGAACAATTTTGGACACACTGTATATATATATATATACAGGGTGTCCGGAAAAATGTGAGAAATCTCTCGGATTTAGATAGAAGACGACAAAATAACATGACAGGTTACTATAAATTTTTTTCCTCCAGACCCTCCCTACGGAGATGTGAGCCCCTAAAGGTCGCCGCTGGAAATAAGTTTTTCTTGAATAGTTTTTAAAGTACTTGACATAATTTAATAAAAATTCAGTATGATGGCCATTAGTAAGGGCCTCTTAAAATTGTATCCTTGAAACATATTTAGCTTGTTTAGTTTACCAGAGATAGACTAAGTTGTACACCTTAAAGCCTAAATTTTTAACACTCTGTATGATAAAGATCTAAAAAAAATATTTTTGGGTAGTTTGTACCTTTCTCTAAAAAAAAGTTATACTTGTTTAATATCGATAAAATATTTTCGAGAAAAAAAATAATAAACGAATTTATGTTTCATTTTCATTTAATTAAAAACTTCATAAGTGGGTTCAACATGGGCTCCGTGAAGTTTGATACACTCGCGAGCACGACGAATTGAGGGCTGCTGTACCCGTCACAATAACTCCACATTGTTCCTTAGCACAACACAATGAAACGTGATTCTCTGTAGTAGCTCCTCCCTAGTATCAACCGGACTGGAATACACTAAGGTTTTGAGGTGTTCCCACAGGTAAAAATCTAAAGGCGTCAGGTTGGGAGATCTAGGTCAGGCGATAGGTCCACCTCTACCTATCTAACGGTTTGGATAGATGTAATTTAAGTGTTCCCGCACAGCAACGCTAAAATGAGGTGGTGCCCCATCGTGCATAAAGTACATGTTTCGGCGGGTTTCAAGAGGTAAATGCTCTATTAAATCTTGAAAAGCGTTCTGGAGGAACTCCAAATAAAGTTGTCCATTCAATCGTGCCGGCAATACAAATGGTCCAATCAAGAAATTGCCATTGACTCCTGCCCAGATATTAATTGATTGAAACTGATGTTGATGATGCGAAACAATAGTTGCATGAGGATTTTCATCAGCCCATACGTGTGAGTTGTGTAAATCCGTGATACAATTTTTCGTAAAAGCTGCTTCATCTGTAAAAAGAATAGTGCTAATGAAGTTTTCATTATTTCGTTGTTGATCCAATAGCCTGTTTGGGAACTGCATTCTACGAGGAAAATCTTCAGAAATCAATTCATGCACTTTTTGCAAATGATATGGGTATAACAGCTGTTCTTGAAGAACTTCATGAATTATTGTTTTCGGCTTATTAAATTGTGCGGCTAATTTGCGAGTGCTCGTTGAAGGAGTGCCATCTACAGCATTCAAAATATTTTCCTCTAATTCCACCGTACGCACTGTTCTTGTCAGACCAGCATCAGTACTTTTTTTCTTAAACATTCCTAAACTTATAAAGAAAGTTGATATTATTACCTTAGTAACCGAAATCACTCACCATTCTCTCTTAGACGTTGATCAACTCGTTGAAATGTCTTCTGATTTGAAATAGTACGATTAGGGAATCTCTCGTGATATAATCTTCTTGCTTGCAAAGCATTGCAAGAGGCAAGACAATACATGAGATGCATATCTGCATATTCAATAAAAGTGAATTCCTAAGTTTACAATTCAAATCACCACGAAATCCAAAAATCAGTAAATTTAAAGTAAATTAAAGGCGATCAATGTATCAGCGATGTGACAAATGTCAAGTTCTAAAATGCAGGTTATTTATTTATTTCGTATCATAGGCATGTTTGACATATGTTTTTTTGAGTGAAGATAAATAAAATGAACAAGAAATAAAATTATACCACGTGGGTCAATAATAAACTCACTTAAGTTTGCAACATTTTTTAAATAATTAATATGTTAAATTTGGTTTTCCTAATTTATTATTAAAAGAGTGTTTTCTCGTAAAAATTCGAAAAAACACTGGCTTAATTTTTTTTAATAATTTATTAATTATGAAACATTAATTCGTTTATATTTTTTTTCTCCAAAATAGTTCATTTTATCGATATTAAACAAGTATAATTTTTTTTTAGGTAAAGGTTCATGCTACCCAAAAATATTATTTTTAGATCTTCATCATACAGGGTGTCAAAAATTTAGGCATTAAGGTGTACAACTTAGTCCATCCCTGGTAAACTAAACAATCTAAATATGTTTCAAGGATACTACTTTAAGAGGCCCTTACTAGTGGTCATCATACTGAATTTTTATTAAATAATGGGGGTCTTGAGGAAAAAAATTTATAGAAACTTGTCATGTTATTTGTTCGTCTTCTATCTAAATCCGAGAGATTTTCCACATTTTTCCGGACACCCTGTATATATATATATATACATATATAGGGTGTCCCAAATTGAGTAGGATAGTATGGGTATCTTTCTTATTATTAAAGATAGAGATTTGGTTAAATAGGCAATATTGTGCTATTTTTTGGGCAGAGTTCGATTCCGTTGAGAAACATTTCAATTTCCGAACAGTTTCGAAATTATTAAAAAAAACAAAAATCGCCGATTTCTAATAACTCAAATATCTCCGTAATTATAAAAGATATGAAAAAAGGTTCAGATCAAAATTACTTACTTCCATGAGGCACACTTAAAAATGATGTCAAAAAGTAACTCAAGATGGCGGTTTCCAAGATATTAATAGCATAAAACGTATATATGAACTTTCCATTTATTACAACAATTTTTTTTCAAGAACCCAATTCAGCATACAAAAATTAAAAAAAAATGTAAGCAAAAAATTGTTTTACTTCAGCTTGCTACAAATAATAACCAGATTTATTTTTAATTTTTTTTTACATAAACTCAATTGTTGGTGGCAATAAAATTATAGTTCCAAAGTTGGAACTACCAAAGTGACGGATTGGGGTGGTTGTTTTTTGACAATAATTCACTGCCTTGTTAGAAAAGTACCACCACAATTGTAACCTTGAAATACTATCACTTGCGCGTGAAAATATTACCAAACACTTGTCTTAGTTTAAATTGTTGCTTAACTAAGTGAGCAAGATTTATAACAAATATACGTCGGTTGTAGATACCTTTTTGATTGTGTATTCGTTAAACCATATACCCATATATAGACATATATATATATATATATATATATATATATATATATATATATATATATATATATATATAATAAAAGATACCCATATACCCATATATATACATATATATATATATATATATATATATATATATATATATATATATATATATATATATATGGGTATATGGGTATCTTTCTTATTATTAAAGATAGAGATTTGGTTAAATAAGCAATATTGTGCCATTTTTTGGACCGAGTTCGATTCCGTTAAGTAACATTTCAATTTCCGAACAGTTTCGCAATTATTAAAAAAAAAAACAAAAATCGCCGATTTCTAAAAACTCAAATATCTCCGTAATTATAAAAGATATGAAAAAAAGTTCCAGATCAAAGTTACTTACTTCGATGAGGCACACTTAAAAATGACGTCAAAATAAAATTCCAATGGTGGTTTCAAGGATATTAATAGCAACTTTCTTATTTTAAATGGCGCCATATTGGATTTTTACACAATTAAATGGTTTTTTTTTGCTCTTTTCAACGATATATAACAACCTACGTACGAATAAAAAATTTGGGAAATATTAATGGTTTTCATTTTAAATCAAGTAGCCCTGATTAACTATAAAACAAAATTTATTATAATACGACTAACTGTCAAGTTGTATTCGTTTATTGATTGTGTAAATAATTAGTATTGCTGTGTTGCATTATTAAGTGATAAATTTATAATAATTGTTTTTTCTTTAATTATTTCTAATGGCGAGCTTTCCAACAAATGAACAATATGATATGTTTTGTACATACATAAAGTGCTACAAAAACTCCCGTCTTGCTGCTCAAGAATATCTAACAAATTTTCCAGAGCGTAGGCAACCGGACATGAAAATATTTGCAAGATTAGATTAAAATATTCAGCATTATAGATGTCTTAAAAAGCCCAATATGAACATAAACGTGGTTACTGAAGATGAGGAATTAACTTTAGCTTGTGTGCAAGTAAATTCGAATATTTCGACTCGAGAAATTGAAGCTCAAGTTAATGTGTCTAAGACTAAATCATCGAGAATTAAAAAAAAAACACAATTTCCACGCATATAAATTACACATCGTGCAGACTTTGCGACCAAATGGTAATATCCGTAGAACAGCATTTTGTAGATGGTTTTTAAATAAAATTGCAGAAAATGGTGATTTTATAAATCAAGTTTTATGGACTGACGAATCCTACTTTTCCAATTGTGTATTATTTAATCACCATAATGAGCATCATTGGGCATACATCCACACATAGTGGTTCCAGGGCGCAACCAGGTCCGTTTCGGCTTTAATGTTTTTTGTGGCATATTGGGAAATCGTTTAGTTGGTGCTATAATTTTTGATGGAACCTTAACGGCCCAGCGTTACATGGAAATTCTGCAAACATATCTTGAAGATTTATTAGATGATCTACGTTTGGCACAAAATGTTCAAATATGGTATCAGCAGGATGGTGCTCCCGCACATAATGCTGGCAATGTTATCCGATATTTAAATGACCGTTTTGATAATAGAGTAATTGTCACCAATACACCTAATCAGTGGACAGCCAGATCCACAGATTTAACGCCTCTGGACTTTTATTCATGGGGCACTATAAAAAATAAAGTGTATGGTAGTAATTTCCATTGCAATAATGCAGAAGAACTACGTGAAGGAGTAGTGGCAGCCTTTAACGGTGTCGATTGTGTGTACATGAAAACGGCCAGCACTTTGAACGTTTATTATAATGTATTATGGTTTTAGCATTTACTAATATCACGGTGTATCGTTGTGTTTAAATTTGTTTAATAAATAATTTTTACTTGCAAATTGTTAATCATGGCTACTTGATTTAAAATGAAAACAATTAATATTTCCCATAATTTTTTATTCGTACATAGGTTGTTATACATCATTGAAAAGAGAAAAAAAATCTAAAATCTAAATATATATATATATATATATATATATATATATATATATATATATATATATATATATATATAGTCGGTTTGGAAGAAGACTGTTACAACTAAAAAAGTTTTGACTTTTTACATTCAAGGATGATAAATACACCACTACTTTATGTGGAAAAGTCACAACTTGTATCTCGTATGGAAGTCTCTAAATGGCGCTTTGACAGTCACATGTCAGTTGTGACTTAAGTGCCGTAGAGTTATGTTGCATTTTTCTATAGAATAGCGTCATAATTAAAATTTGTCATTGTTTCTATAAGTTTATTTTGAAGAATAGTCATATTTTGAGTTGTCAAATTCTCCAAAATCGTTTCAGCGCTTTAATTCGTTTATTTCTAAAGATAGATCAAAATTGTTTAAATACAATTTGTAGGTAATTTTGTGCTGAATAACGTCACCGTACTAGTTTTTTAATTTGCTAATCATTTTGAAGTTATGAATTTTTATTCTAATAAGGGGGCCTAATGCTAACTTATAAGACAGGTATTAGGCTTCGCAACCTGCTCTCGGGGCTTTGCCCCCTTGTGTAGGCCACGTTGCCGTAAAACTTGAATTTGTATTCTGATAAGGGGGCCTAATGTTAACTTGTAAGACAGGTGTAGGGCTTCACAACTTGCTCTCGGGGTTTCGCCCCTTGTAGTGATCGGAACTTGTCCAGGGGCCTTCGTAAATTGCCGCGAGCCCCTTGGTGGGAAGTTTGAAATTGTATTCTAATAAGGGTTTCTACTGCTAACTTGTAACACTACATAAATAAAGTTTGCCGCGAGTAGGATTTAAACCTACGACTATTCTAATAAGGGGTCCTAACGTTAACTTATAAGACAGTTATAGGGCTTCATAACTTGCTTTCGGGTCTTAGTCCCCTGGCTCTCTTGGCGGGAAATTTGAATTTCTATTCTAATAAGGGGGCCCTAATGCTAACTTGTAAGACAAGTGTAGGGCTTCACAACTGACTCTCGGGGCTTCGCCACCTTCTCCTGGCCCCTAGGTGTGAAATCTAAATTTGTATTTAAGTCTGCAGGTTAAGGCGGTAAATTTGAATCTGTATTCTAATAAGGTGGCCCAATTGCCAAAAAATCTGAATTTTTATTTAAGTCTCTGCATTTTGTTTGGTTATGGTGGGGAATTTGAATCTGTATTCTAATAAGAGACACTAATCCTAACTGGTAAGACAGGTGTAGGGCTCCATAACTTGCTCTCGGCGCTTAGCCCCTTGTCATATCCTTGTTTTCAATGGTTTATTAAATCTTTCAGTCTCTATGTTCTGATTGGTTATTGTGAGAAATTTGAACTTGCATTCTAATAAGGGGGCCTAATGCTAACTTATAAGACAGATATAGGACTTCGCAACTTGCTTTCGATCTTTCGTTCCCTGGAGGCAAATTTGAAATTGCATTTAAGTCTTTGCAGATTATGGCGGGAAATTTAAATCTGCCTTCTAATAAGTGGGGCCCTAATGCTAACTTATAAAACAGGTATAGTTCTTCGCCCCCGTTGTCATGGCACCCTCGGCTGTAAATTTGAACTTGTATTTAATTCTCTACATAAAACGCTTATCATTCTCTCTCTCTCTCTCTCTCTCTCTCTCTCTTCTCTCTCTCTCTCCTCTTTCTCCCTCTCTCTGTCTCTGTCTCTGTCTCTGTCTCTGCCTCTGTCTCTGTCTCTGTCTCTGTCTCTGTCTCTGTCTCTGTCTCTGTCTCTGTCTCTGTCTCTGTCTCTGTCTCTGTCTCTGTCTCTGCCTCTGTCTCTGTCTCCGTCTCTATCGCTGTCTCTCTCTCTCTCTCTCTCTCGCTCCCTCCCTCCCTCCAACCCCTGGGGGGCGAAGGATCGAAAGCAAGTTGCGAAGCTCTATATCTGTCTTATAAGTTAGCATTAGGCCGCCTTATTAGAATATATGTTCAAATTTCTTACAATAAACGATCAGAATGTAGAGACCGAAAGATTTAATAAACCATTAAAAACAAAGATGTGACAAGGGACCAAACCCCGAGAGCAAGTTATGAAGCCCTACATATGTCTGACAAGTTAACATTAGGGCCCCTTATTAGAATACAGATTTAAATTCCCCGCCATAACCAAACAGAATGCGGAGACTTAAATAGAAATTCAGATTTTCCGCCAAGGGGCCACCTTATTGGAATATAGATTCAAATTGACCACCTTAACCTGCAGAGACTTAAATACAAATTTAGATTTCACACCTAGGGGCCAGGATAAGGTGGCGAAGCCCCGAGAGTAAGTTGCGAAGCCCTACACCTGTCTTACAAGTTAGCATTAGGGCCCCCATATTAAAATGCAAATTCAAATTTTCCGCCAAGGGGGCTAGTGGGTGAAGACCCTGAAGCAAGTTGTGAAGCCCTATAACTGTCTTACCAGTTAGCATTAGGCCCCCTTATTAGAATACAAATTCAAACTTTCCATCAAGGGGAGCACAGCAATGCACGAAGGCCCCTGAACAAGTTCCGATCACGACAAGGGGCGAAGCCCCGAGTGCAAGTTGCGAAGCCCTACACCTGTCTTATAAGTTAGCATTAGGTCGCCTTATTAGAATACAAATTCAAATTTGCCGGCAATGGGCCCTAGACAAGGGGTCAAAGCCCCGAGAGCAAGTTGCGAAGATCTATACCTTATAAGTTAGCATTAGACCCCCCTGGTTAGAATACAAGTTCAAATTTCTCGCAATAAACAATCTGATTGTAAAGACAACAACCAATTCAAATGTCCCTGGGGCCAGCAGGCGAAACCCCGAAAGCAAGTTGCTGGACAAGGGGGATAAACCCCGTGAGCAAGTTGCGCAGCCCTACACCTGTTTAAAAAATCCTTTATCTTTTTATTAGCGTTTACATACGTTAACAGAGAAAGAATCATTAGTCTATACGCAGGTAGATGGCATCACAAACAAATAAAATTTTTGGGTTAAGGAGGCAAGTTGCGAAGCGCTACAGCTGTCTTGCACGTTAGCATTAAGGCTCCCTTATTAGAATACACATTCAATTTTCTCTCCATAATCTACAAAGACTTAAACACAATTTTAAATCAGGGGGGCGAAAGCAAGTTGCGAAGCCCTATCAGCCCAATAAGAATGCAGAGACAGAGAATGAAGCGATAAGAGCCTTAAACCCCTACCTTAACACAGACAAAATGGCCGCTAGACCACTCCCTATGGTCATCCAACACCCCTAACCAGAGGGTTAGACCGCCAAAAATACTCTTAATATTGCCAAAAGGATCTTAATTAGGGTTACAACCAACCCCCACTGTGTTGAATAATAAGGGGCGAAACCATGCCCAAGGGTTGAGAAAGGCCCCCGAAAAGAAGCCCTATTTCATCGTATGTGATCATAGAACGCTTTTAAACTAAACAACGTGTGTTAGTTGTGAAAACGTTTTAACAAAACGGAGAAGGGTTTTCAGCAACTGCCCAACACTTCGTACGATTCTCGAGCGTAATGAAGCACCGAATAAATCAACAGTAAGCAGAGTTATGAAAAATTTCAATATTAAAAGTTCTGGGAGTCCACGTTCTGGCCGGTTTCTTGAAAACATGTTGGTTTGTGTGAATGTCAATGTTAGTCCACAGAAATCGGTGCGACGTGGTCCCCATCTATTGGGCATATGGCATTTTTTATTGCGGCAAATTATTATGCATAGTGTTCATTACCACCACTACAAAATTCAATTAACACAGAAACTGGATGGGCCCGATTACTAGGAGAGGCGAGATTTTGTTGGATGGGTTCTAAGAAGACAACAGAAAGACCACGGCTTTGCGAAGAAAATAATCTTCAACTGTCATTTAAATGGATTTGTCAATGAGCAAAATCGCCGCATAAGGAAATCGTCATTCGAAGCATGAAAATTAAATTCATACGCAGCGAGTGAAGGTTATTTTGAGCGGGTAGTATCATCGGCTCTTATTTTTGTTTAAGATGAGGCAATACGACCTGTGACGGTTAATGGAGACCGATACCGTACGATTCAATAGACATTCAACTGTTATGATTTCGACGATACAGCACTATGTGTCACACTTCCGGAGAAGCAATTTCGTTGCTCCATGAGAAATTCTTGGATCGGTTCATCTCGCTTCGTATTGAACAGTAGTGATTACCAAAGTCATGTGATTGAACCTCGTGCGAGTTTTTCTTTGGGGTTATGGTAAACAACGGGTTGACGCCAATAAACCCTGAAACGTCGCCGAGTTAAGGAAACATTCGACGAGTTATAGGCGAAATCGAAATGCACGTTTATGAAGCAGTAATCAACAATTTCAGGAGAAGAGTTTTCACATAACAGCAAAGTAAAGCGAACCATATGCCCCATGTCAGTTTCCATACCTTAATTGCGAAAGTTTGTTTAACAGGTTTATGTCCTATGTAAATGTGATTTTTAAAAATAAAGATTGTTTTGTTTTATATTAAGAACGGCGTGAATTTGAATCACCTTTTAGATTAAATAATATTAAAAAACAATTACCGCTATAAAAGTAAAACACCGAATTTCAAAGTAGTTTACTAACTTTCGACTCATGAAATTAAGGCCAATAAAAGATATCTGAAGCTACTCTTAATTCTAATTACTCATTAATAAAAAATGTAAAAACAGTATTTATAACACTATAATAATTCTTGAATTCACATAAATTTCGTCAATAATCAACAATATTATGAACCAATTTAGTAATTGTGACCAAAATAGTAAATGCATGCTGAATCGTCAACCCTGTATACAATAAATACAGTCCGCGCTGCCAAAGAATGCCTCGTGTCGCGCATGGATGTTCGTGCATTCGGCCGCACTCGTTAACGCAATAGCGACTGAAAGCATTACCA
>JARFJB010001658.1:1040000-1055000 GCA_036346205.1 Vesta saturnalis
GCTTTGATAAAAACTTTAAAATTTTCACATTGTGAGTATATCTTTAGTTTAACAGTGTATAATTACACGTTGCAGCAGAAACAGACTAACATAAAACTAAAGCGACTATTCGCGAAAGAAAGATGAATTGATCCTTGTAGCGCTTGAAAAAATGTCAATCTACAAAAACAAAGTGAGTACATTACTTGTTTGCAAGAATATAATTCTGACCATTTTAAAGTCTAAACACAGTTCAAGGTCTAAGCCAAAGTTCAGTATCATCTTCATAATTTCGATGACTCCTGGAAATCTAAAAGTACAACTAAACCTCATAGACGTCTAAGGCAATAGACCAAAGTTCATTGACCTCTTTAATCGAGAAATCTGAAATCTACAAATAGAACCAGTTGGAAATTCATTGATATCTTAAAGTCATCGACTCGGGCCAAAATGTATTAACCTGGTACCGACTGATCCAAGAAATCTAAGAAGCCTCTAGAAACGAGAGAGGGCGTTAGCCCGAAGTTCATGACTTCCACAAGACTACCAGCCAAAAACAAACCCCAAAGTTTATTGACCTCTTCAGGGTCACTGCCCTAGTGGAGAAGCAAATCGGAAGGTATCATATAACAATACATAGAAATCTAAAAATATAACCAAAGTTCATTGACCGCTTAAAGGTCGCTAACCAAACTGACAAACAAACCGGCTATTTGGTGAATGCTAGGGTATCTTCCCCCTCAGAACACTAATTCCATTCCTTCTGATCCTATATTGACCGAACCCATCCTTAACCCACCATGCATATAAACATTGTACATATGTATGCTGGGAATCCATCACTGTAGCGTGGAAAGCTTCTAGCAGCCCTCCCTCCACTTTGTAAGCCTCCATTTTTAATGTCGTTTGCTTCCTTATTAAAATCATTAATCCGTTTTACGTCCTTGTATAAGTAATCCGTTTAGATATACTTGACCTTGTAAATGCTTTATATATCTTTTACTCTCCTAATTGGTTCATTAGAGTATGAAAGGCGAAATACAAAGAAATACTTTATTCCCTATGAATGCAAAAGCTTTATACCTATGCATGTTGATTTCACGTTAGTACACACACGCACACGCACACACACACACATAGACACACAGACACACAGACACACAGACACGCAGACACGCAGACACACAGACACACAGACACACAGACACAGGCACACAGACACACAGACACACAGACACACAGACACACAGACACACAGACACACAGACACACAGACACACAGACACAGACACACACACACACACACACACACAGACACACAGACACACAGACTCACAGACACACAGACACACAGACAGACAGACACACCACACATACCACACACACCACACACGCACACACGCACACACGCACACACGCACACACGCACGCGCGCACGCACCCAACCACACACACACCCCCACGCACGCACGCACGCACGTACGCATACACACACAAACAAAATGTTTCACATTTTTTTAATGAAACATCTTTTTAATACATGTGTCGTAAACTGATGTAGTTTTTTAAACAATTTTAGATTCAACTGAAAGAAGTGATGTTGATTTTAATTTTTGTTTCGAACAAATGAAAACGGGTTCTCATATTTTAGAAATAAATAATGAGCAATAATTTTATGCGGATAATAGTGTCAGCTATAAAGGATGAAAGATGCAATTACATTTCACTGTACTCATAGGTACTCTATCAGTATTTAAAAAAATATACAATCAAAAAATGGAACTCTTTCGTATACTTTATACGGGAGGAGTATCCAAACGTTTGAAATTTATACAAAAAAATTACAAATGGAAGGTAAAAAAACACGTACTGAAAGAAAAGCTTTTATTTCATATCTATGAATGTGAAAGCTTTATTTTCTGATTTTGTTGCTTTTCACGGTAGTACAAAGAAGCTTTACATTTTTTTTAATGATACTATTATTTTAATAATGTATCATAAACTGATGTAGTTCTATAAATAAAGTTTTCTTTACCGAGAATTTAAGTTAACCTTTGTTTGAAATATATCCATACGTTTACTTATTTGCACTTGTTTACAAGTAAATAATTTTAATACTAAAACATTTTCTATCTCTATACCTCTCTTTTTATCAAATCTTTGTTAGAAAATGTTGAAACCAATAACGCATTAATATTTACATTTCTAATAATGTGTGTGTGTGTGTGTGTGTGTGTGTGTGTGCGTGCGTGCGTACGTACATGCGTGCGTGCGTGAGTGCGTGCGTGCGTGCGTACGTGCGTGCGTGCGTGCGTGCGTGTGTGCGTGCGTGCGTGCGTGCATGCGTGCGTGCGTGCGTGCGTGCGTGCGTGTGTGTATGCTCTGCAGTATTTTGAGAAAAAACGCAACCCAGCGTCATGCTAATTGCATAATCATTAGCATTACATACTTTGTTGCAGGTCGAGTACTTTAAATTGAAAAACCAGTGTCTTTCATGTGTTTATGTTTTTAAATATCAATAAAAAGATACCATTCAATTTGAAACTCACTCCTTGGACATATGATGTGCATAATTAGTTTTTAAAAATATTTATGTTTTAAATATTAATAAAAAGGTGCTATTCAATTGAAAAACAGTATTTTTGATTTTTAAATAGAAGTAGTAGTTGTAACTTGTACAACATGTTCACGAGTGCTTTTAATATAAAGGTGATTCATTGAAAGCGCTGTATATAATGTATTCCTTTTACCCGAGAATTTAAGTTAACCTTGTTTGAAATATAGTCACACGTTTTACTTTATATATTTACACTTGTTGAATACTTCCCACGCGCTTTCAGTTGATTATTTTTTTATATACGTTTGCAGTAGTAACCGCTTGATGTCCCCCATTTTCTTTTGGTAACGTTAACAGATTTTTCAGGTATATAGTGTTAAAGTGTGAATATTCATTCATTCATTTATTATCTAGTAATAGTAGGCATGATGACTTCAACTAATAAAAATTCCAAACTATCATTCAAGAAGAAATGTAATATATTACACGCAACATCCGGCGCGCATTCTAAATATAATATAAAATAATGCATTTGATTACATTTGTAAATAATAAAAATTGTATTGAAAGCTTGCAATATATAAATATTTAAGCCACCATCACTATGAATGAAGAGTAGCTTTCCATTTCCGTTAAAACGATAAGCGGTGTTAGAAAGAAAACGTGTTCCAGAAGTTGAGATGGAAACAACAATTGTTAATAATAAAATTGAATATACTGTATGCTGTATGTAATTGCATTGTATTCTAAAATAATTAATACTAAAACATTATATAATTGCTCAATGTGATAATACATAAAAAAACAAAATCTCTCTCTAGCAACGGCTCTAACAAGTTCTCTCTCTCTCTCTCTCTCTCTCTCTCTCTCTCAGCAACTAAATGAAAATCCATTGCGAGATTATAGGCCGATGAAAGAGTGAGATAGCATTAGGAGGAACAAGGAAGCAGTCTACGCTCGAATAATAATATGATTATTCACTAAAAGCGTTGCTTAAAGTATTATAAATGTACTACATAAATATATAATTACAATTTATAATTAAAATATAAATTTTATTTTTGTTTTAAAGTAATAAACTAGAAAAGGGAATTTGAATTTTCAGATAAACATTAAATTTACATTAAAAAAATTTCAATATAATTTGTATAAAGTTTATTTACAAATAACATCCTGAGTGATTTATATATGTGTGATCATAAACAACATTACAAAGCAGCAGTCCATTTAATGATAAACATTTAATACATGTTAATTAAATATATTAAAGGTAAGTAAAGCAATCAGTTCCATCTAGAAATCATCATATGCTTTCATTATTGTAATACCATGAATTTAATAATAATAAATACAAACTATATGCACTTAAAAGGCTTTGATGTGCAATATGTAAGTACATGCTACAATTAAAATACTAGAATACTGAAGTAATAAAAATAGAAAAGGGAATTTGCATTTTCAAATAAACATCCTGAGTGATTTACATTAATATTTAAACTGACGTCACATTGTATGATTTTGGTTGACGTTAGAAAGAGAACGTATTCGAGAAGTTGAGATGGAAACAACATCCGGCGCGCAATCTAGAAAAAATTACTAATGTATACTATATGTAATTACATTTTATAATTAAAATACTAGTTACAGTGTTTATATTTTACAATTAAAATACAGCCTACCTAATCATCATCGTCATCATCTTTGCTGTTGTTATAATTATATAAATGTGCATATTGTATATAAATATTATAATAAAAGATATTTGTTATGTATGAAATTGTTTATTCCTGCAGCGAGTTAATATGCAAGGTAGAATAAAAAATTTACGTTATCATAGTTTATTTATTATTACATTGAAAACAATCAAACATTAGAGGAGGTGGTCCATCTATATGATCAATATCGATTGATTTATTCCAATGCTTCATACATCTTGTTTTATCGCATAATCGTCTATCCTCCTGATAATAATGAGGCAACTTATTCCATATTGCAAGCAAATTTTCAGCACTTAATTGTAGCAATTCATATTTTATTACACGTCGAACATTTTCAATAATCGCTTCAAACTCAGAGATTATACGATCCATCTAAAAATACCAATAATGAGTAAATGATTAAAACAGGTTTACATACTTACAGTATAATTTCGGCATGCATTTCTTATCGTTAGCACAGGTAATAAACGAATGGTATGTACTTCCTATCGCTACCACATGTAAGGTAGCTTGGGGATGCAGCTAAGCTTCATTCTCATTATTGTGACGTCACACTAGCTATAAATAGAGTGGTAACGTAGTTGAATAAGTAGTTAATTGAAATCAATCAGACGATATGGATGCTGAACAAACGGATATGCTTGATATAGGAAATATATGGGATATTGATGACAAACCTGATTATTCATGGGCTGATACACCTGAAACGGCGTTTAAAGGTAATTAGTATTGCAGTATAGACATCTTATTAATAGCTTTGTTGTAGAACGTTTATTATTAACGTGGGCGCTATTTATCGGTAATTCCACCGTACTCGTGGTTGAAGTTCATTGAAGAATAATGACTTTAAACCTGTAGTACAATTATTTTGGACAACATTTACCGACATATGCTGTCTACACTTTGATATGGAGGAATCGCGTGAAATCTCGAACATTAAAACTGAACATCTCATACGTCAAACTCTAAAATCTGACCAACCCGAGAAAGCTATCTATATAAGTTATGGTATAAAAATTGAATTATTGTTTATTACAGACGAAGAAAAGCGAATCAGAATAAGCAAAGGAAACAATGCAGTATTATTATCCGAGTAGGCAATCAACCTATTCTTTTCGGCTGTGGAGGTGATAAATCAGAAGCTGAATTATATGAATGATTATCGTAATTATTCGATTTATGAAGAATCTGTATAATGAAGGCCTGAGAGACAAAGAAAGTGTATTATCTAGAGGCAAATTTACTGGATTGCTTTCAACATTAATAGGTCATAGTTATAATGTAAAATATTATTCATTTTTAACTGAAATTGTACACATCTTCCCGCAAAAATTTATAAAAGATATAACTTTAAGCATTAATAGACCATACTTGTAAAATATATGTAAAAATAGACGTATATTATGTCAATCAGTATTTTAATAGATACTCCACCTAGTGGCACATTTTTAAAAGCGGAATAGAGGTTGATCACGGCTCTATCTAGCAGTATATTAAGCAGATCTAGGCTCCTGCAATTGTTATGGCGGGAAAACCCAAAATTTGAAATAGGTTCTAATAAGGAGGGTTTGCATCCGGTCTACTATTGCCAAACGCCTACCTTACGATTCCAGAAGCCTAGCTTCCGGTATATAGATTTTCCTATAAAAACAGATGTGAAAAATAAAACGCATATTATGTGAAACGGTATTTTATTAATGTGATTCATACACAACTTTATTATGCTTCATATGATAATTACATTTTACGTACAATGCTAATAAATGGTTCATACTCAATTAATACATCGTGCAAAATAACACAATATGCCGAAGTATCGACGGCAAAGGTCGAAGATGCTTCCAATTTCAAATCAATAACTACATTTTGAATACTCTCGTTTTGACGAGTACAGTTATTTATAAATATCGGTTGACTCTTAAATTGTTCGTAACTAAGCATAGAACCTTGTGACGAATTATAATATTGATTTCGAAAGTTTATATATTCTTCGTAAGCATCCACGTATTTGTTATCAGCGAAAACGAGATTTTGCTGCTCGTACGGATATCTTCTCTTATCAATGTTAGCTTTTATGTGCGAGATATTTAAGTGATCGAATTTTGCTGCACTCTCTTCCCTATTATTTCGCTTCTTAGTATATAAAGCAACCAGCAGCCATTGAGGATGTTGAAAACCAGTACTGCTCTTCACCGCCCAAACCATTGACGTTGATGCGGGTAAGGTCGGATATATGTCCAAATCTCGAGCGTGAAACGCAGCTTGTATCGGTGAATTTTTATTAATCTTCTTATAGATAGACTTCATAGCGTCATTCGGAATTACATACAGAACTTTCCACGTAACCTTCGTCAAGTTGATCTTAATATCCGTTTCACCGCTGTAGCAGTTTACATCGGTCTTGGACCGAAACAATACCAACTCTTGACGTATGTTGACTAGAGGCTTCGTATAATCCTCTGCAAATCCCAATACATGCTTGAGCGGTATGGAAGCGCAGAAGGCGGTCTTGGTGCTGTTTGACAGATGAGCAATATCCTTTAATGGTGCTGTTAATACCAGGTAAACATAGGGTTTCAATCACCTGGTCGCCTAACATGAATCGAATCTCATCGAAGAGGAAGAGAGATGCATTATTCGTGAGATTATACGCTTTGTTTGCTTCATTAGGGGTTAAAGTATCTTCTAAATATATAACACTATCGTAAGTAGCTGTAATGAGATCGGTTTTTTGCACAACCAGTTTAATCTCATCGGAGTTGCTGTATGCGTTTGTTGTGTACGGATGATAAGTTCGACGATCACATTGCACGATCATATCTTCGTACCTCACCCTTGTGAATAAACATTTCAGCGCTTCTTCCATATCGTCTTAATACTTTATAGCAGTGATATTGTAGAAACTCAACGTCGTCTTCGGTTAACGATGTGCTCTCGTCTACAATAGAGATCTACTACCGAAAATCCTAAGGCCCATACTTCTTCAGTTCCAATCTGATAGTTACTTTCTTGTTACCATTGTCTACTAACCGACCCTCTTGATCAACCAATTTCAAGGTTAAGTTATATATACGTCGTGTAAGTACCGGTAAATAAATAACTGTAGCCGGGAAGGAAAGGGCCACGTATTTCATTCCCTCCCCAAGGGGGAGGGAGGGCTGCTCTAGCTTTCTTAGCTCCTTCAGCCACAATCACGGATTCCCAGCATACATATATACATTACATATATATGAATGGTGGGATTAAGGATGGGTGTGATCAGGATAGGATCGGAAGAAACAGAGTTAAGGTTCTGAGGGGGAAGATACTACCCCAGCATTCGCCTAAATAGCCGCACATGGTGTATGGTGCGCATATACGCAATGACCATTCCGCTACATGTGTATGAGGAAAACCCCCTGAAAAAACCTCATACAAGGTAGACGGTAACGGGAATCGAACCCATTCCCTCCCGAATGCTAAGCAGGTTGTCACCACTACGCTACTAGCTCGGTATAACTGTAGCCGGCTCCTTGATTAATTTATAATCTGGTTCAACGTGTACGTCAAACTCAAAGATTGTATGCGACTGCTCGCTGTCCCTGTATGCGCATCCGGTTAAATTACACTCCATATGTATATTTATGTCAATTATTTGAACATCCAAATAATATTCGTGGGTGTGGCCTGCTCTGTACACGTGAGGTGAGAAGCCGAGCATGCGCCTAATAGAATCCTCCTTTCTAAGTCTACATTATATATATATATATATATATATATATATATATATATATATATATATATATATATATATATATATATATATATATATATATATATATATATATATATATAGATTTAACTTCACATTTTAGCGTATTATTCCTTGATCTTAATACAAAGTCGATCGTGTTATGCGAGTTAATCTTACGCTAGAAATTTGTTAATTTCCACAATTTCATATACACCGCTCGGAATCGTAATTTCTTTATGCTCGCTAGTTTTTGTAGTATAGCAAAACTTGTTGTTATCCTCATGAATATTTCGTATGAAATTGCAACCGTAAAATCCTAACAATTTTAATCCATACAGGTAATTAGGATAAAGTTCGATTGGCGGAAAGTACGTTGCACTGAGCAAGTTTCCCTCACCCGTCAACGTGAACGTTTGAGACATGACTACAAATAAACAAAATTAATATTTCAAGCTATTTATTATATAGAAAATCTAAACATAAATGTCCACCTATAAATGTATTATAATTTTGTTCTTTGTTATAATTATATCTAACTTTACAATCTCTTAAATGTCTAATTACTTCAAGTGGTGGCGGTAAATCTCCCAAGCTATCGTGGTAGATGACATCATGACCACATTTCTTGAAAGCAACCCAATCAGACGTTTGACTGATTTTCGAATAGGTTTTAATACTCTACCTCTAAACGAGCGCCTCTTTCTCGTCTTCTTAGAACCCATACCTAACGTAGTTTTAACCTTCATGGCGTTCGCTACGACAGTCTGCTGTTTTATCACCAAAACTTGAATTCTTGGAGCGTACACGTTTCCAAGTTTTATCTCGAAGCACCCGATCTGCTTGATGATGACTTGTTATATCGTTACAATTATGATAGGAGATATGTTGTTGTTTTCAAGCTGCCTCTAGAGGATTTATACCTGGATCGCCCCGAGCTAAACGTTTCTGTAGCTTGGTTCCTGGTCCGCAATATCAATAACCCGAAATATGCAGTTCAACAGGTAATTTGTTTATTAAGGTGTTTCATACTCCACTCCCTAGCAGCATGTGAATTGGTCAGTATACTATCATCAACTGAATGATGCAGTTTACGAAACAACCTCAAGAACTACCTGTGGGTGGTCACGATTTCTTAAAATCCGAAGTTGCAGAGAAGCATGGTCGTCTCTTTCCGACATCATTTAGTGCAATTATTTGCGGACCTTCCGGATGTGGGAAGAATGTGATGGTTAGCTTATTGGAGGCACCGCATGGCTTAAAATTCGAAAATGTATACGTTTACTCTAGGTAGCTCCAGCAAGCAAAGTGTAAATATTTAGAGCATATACTTAAGCCGATAAGAGGTATTAGATATAATGCATTCACGCCTAAAGAGATCGCTAAGAATTCTATAATAATCTTCGACCTCATCTCGTGTCTCAGTCAACACATAATTTGCGATTATTTCAGTAGAGGGCGACACTCAGTCGTGGGCTCTTTCTATCTCTGTCAAACATATTCGAAGATCCCTAGGCAATTAATTCGCGATAATGTGAATATGGTTGTGTTATTTAAACAGGATTGCATAAATTTGAATTTGAAGCATATATACGATGAACATGTAGGTACACATATGACCTTCGATCAATTTAAGTCAATGTGCTCGCAATCTTGGTAGACTAAATACGATTTCCTATGCATCGTAAAAGACTTTGATTACGGCAAATACTGAAGCGGATTTGATTGCTATATCACCTGTTTATAATACTCATTCAGACGCAGTGGCTCGCAATGGATGTTCGAGATAAGGTGGTTAAGCGGAAGTTAACGCAGACTCGTAATGCAATCAAACGCAAGCTCGAATTATTGAAGAGAGGGGAGCTAAAAACCTATCGTTTAGCGGAAACTGCATATAACAATCGTGGATCCTTTGAAGCGAATCGCTAACGCGGAAATTAAAGTAGAAACGGTGAAATTTGAGTTCAAACAAGTAACTGATACATAGTTATAGCCTGCTACGTTCAAGTTCAAACCTCCGGTTGCACCTTCATTCTTTGAAACCGGTGTAGATCCAACTCATACTACGTTTAGACGCCCTCCGTCATTCGTTGAAGCGGACGTTATTGCTGAAACAGATCCTGTTGAAGAAGAGGGGAGGAAGAGCAGGATTACTCGATGACGCAGGCATTGCCGATGAATTCTTAGAGCAATATAATCCTTTACCTCGCCACTATGTAGAATTGCTGATCCGAGGGAACCAAGAACAAATTGACAATACATGCGGTCTTGGTTATGATGCAAACTTAGATAAATGGGCTATCGGAGATTCACCGGTGGATATAGAAGGACCTAATCTAATTATAAAAGATGAGGTACATGAATCCACTCCCCGACTATACTAGCTGCCTATATTGAAAGAGCCGAAAAAGTTTACGTTGAGTGATGAGACAGTTTACTTCGATATTCTAGTTAATGACCCTCACGGGCACCAAGTTGTCTAAATACCGGAAGATTATTAAGTCGCAAATCAGCACGAAACGTTTCGGTTGCGGCATCATGAAGGAGTTATCGAATAGAGTGAAGGAGTATGTATACTGGAAATACTCCTCGCGAACTTGTTGAACGGCTCATGCTGTTGCATGCATCGAAAGCAGCAGGTCATACTGGGTGCGATAACGACATCATTAGTATCGAAGAAGAGCTCCGAGAAGAAGGTATAATTGCATAATAATGCCCGTCGATAAGTTTGGCAGACATTCATTTTCGCATTTAAAACATTCAGCTGCAAATATCAAGTTAACATGGAATGATAATTACGATATGCAAAGTAAAAGTTTTGCAATGTCTCTGAACCCATCCTAGAAGATGATGTTGCAACTAGGAAATACGTAGATGAGATAAATTTAAAATTGACCGAGGATGGTAAATACGATGCGCAAGGTATAAGAGTCTGCACCGTCATCGATCAAGTTCTAGATACGAATATAGCCACCAAAAACTATGTTGATAAGTGTAAGGCAGTTCTAGAGCTTAAAATTAAGAGCGATATCGATTTATCGATTGCAAAATTATTGACTGAGCGCGATCGTAAACTTGAGGAGAAAATTAATCGTATATATGAGGACATAAGCATCCTCAGCAGGGATATTTATAACATTGAGAATAAGTTACACTAGTCTTTAAAGTTGGCGGTTGTCAAAGAATTGCATAAGACTGCGCGGAAGAATTTCATAAGGAAACGAACTATCGTTAAACATCGGAATGATCTTTGGCAGACGGATTTAGCCGAATTTATTCCATATGCTAAAAAGACCCTCAATCATAAGTATATTCTAACAGTGATAGACTGCTATTCTAAATATCTTTGGAGACGCCCTCTAAAGTCGAAGAATGCCGACGAAGTTTGTCGAGCAATGACTTCTATTTTGAAGGAGGGTAGAACTCCGGATAACTTGCAATCGGATCAGGCACGTGAATTCTATAATAAACATTTTGAAGGGTTGATGAAGAGTTATGCAATACATCATTACTGAACGTATAGTGTTAAAAAGGCAGCCATTGTTAAAAAGGTTATAAGAACGTTGAAAAATGCGTTATACAGACGATTTAGCTTTAGAGGTAAATACAAATGGCTAGATGTGTTGCAGGAAGTTACATTTGAATGTAATAATAAAGTGCATTCCACGATAAGAATGAAGCCTAAAGATGTAACTGCGTCAACATATTTACCTATGTTTCATAATATTAAGGTAATGAGGACAGCAAAATTTAAAGTTGGTGATTACGTTCGGATTTCTAAATATAAATCAATCTTTGCAAAGGGCTACACTACTAATTTTTCCACCAAATTGTTTAAAATTGCTAAGGTGAAGGTTGGTAATCCAGTTACAAATTTACTGGAGGATCTCTAAGCTAAACCGATACTAGGTTAATTTTACGTTGAAGAACTACAGAAAACAGCTCATCCGTATATATTTCTCGTTGAGAAGTTGTTACGGCATAAGGGGAACCAGACATACGTTCGATGGCTTTGTATGGATAAATTCATGGATTAATAAAACAGATTTTGTATAACATGTATACATTTTCGTACAATAACTAATTTGTTATATAACATATGTATAAATTCATACATGATAACAACTGCTGATATAATAAATTTCTTAACCTATAACATAATAATAATAATAATAATATAACTTTCTTAACTTATAACATAATAGCAATAATCATGATGATAATACCTAATAAGAATAATAAATAATTTCTTAATCTAAAATGTAATAATAACAGCTGATTTCTTGACCTAAATCCATAGTAGCGGGGATATTGAAATGTCCCCAAGGCAGTGTATCGCTACCATTAGGCAGCAAATACCTCTTGTCATCGCAACTTTACACTGTTCTATACTATAAACGTGGTGGCTTTTCGATATGATACTGCTTTGAGAGACGCTTGTAATATCCCCGTTTCTTAGATATTTTTAATAATCATTATAACTAATCCTATCTCTTACAACATAATCCCTAACACCTTTTAACTTCCTTACCTCATAATCCTTAAGCCTAAAGCTGTACATTTTACATGCTAAAGCCACCCATTCTATAATTATTCTTCCACTCATTTCATCTTTCATCAAGCCAATTACTTTACCACTGCATCTTGGAATGTTATAGGGGTTGTCTGCAGGAAATCAGAAGTGTCGAAACGCGAAATGTTGTTCCGTATACGATCGTATGCATCCTCACATTTCACTTCGTACACGAGGCTGTCGGTATCCATATATAATAATTTCATGCAATCATCATTAAACTGACGTTGCATGAAATTATAGTAAATCATACATTAATGTTTTAGAAATATCTAAAATAGCCATTCACAGATAGTGGCTTATTAAAGTAGATTTCCCCCTTAGATAACTCGATAGTCATCAATTCCTCATCAAATATCTCTCTGCTGCGGAAATTTGGCTGGAACATGTAATAATTGGCTCCATACCTACCACTCCACCTGGTGACAAGTTTAACAATTCTATGATTTCTAACATTTTCCATGCTTTTGCCGAAATTTTGCGTTATTTAACAGTTTGTACAAGTTTTTCTCGAAAGAGTTAGTGGATTCTGCTCGCAACTTTATATTCAAGTCTATATATGGTTTGAGTCAACGTGATTGGTTAAAGCTAATCGCGCGATGAATTTTCTCAAGCACAAAGCTTGCTCGAAGGCATTGCTTCAAATTGCGGTAATTAATGACATACTTAGTCTTAGAATGCAGCGTTGAGAGCAGTTTCCTGTTTTTACCACCAGGTGGAGTACCATGTTCAACGCAGAATGGAATGTATTTATGACGATCATGCAAATTGTCCGGATATAATAGATCTCCCTTTAGAATTAATCCTTTGCATACATCATCCGGTAAATTCAAAATTGATTCGGAGGTTAGTAAATTTAGTTGCTCCTCGCTAAGCCACTTGAAATCATCCCGCGGAAAACATTGTCTTTGGTGAATGATATGTAGCGTTTTTTAGTTTTAGGTAATAATGAAATGTGACCGGGGATGGCATGGGAAACATCTTTTAACAGGAAGTGTGAATCGTACCCGGAAAAATTATGGAAAAAAACTGGTATAAGACGTGTGGCATTATACCAGATGTTGCATGCTTGATGAGCACTACCTCTAAATTGACCGGTAAAATGACAATGATCTCTTATTTTAACATCATGATCTAAAAAGGGATGTTCGCAAATATGACAGTGGGTGGATGCATTATATTCCAGCATTTGCATGTCGGTTAACGTTTCTATACGTATGGGATTTTCAAAATACTGCTGCAGACTACTATCAATATCTAGCGCCTCGTTGTTAAACCAATGAATACACTCTTCACCCCTCCACAATCGAAATTTTGATAAGGAATCATTAAACGTGCAGTGGAGATAATATACGATGCTGCATACGTTATGTTTCTTATACTTAACGGTATTCCGCGTTTAGTCATCTTTAAAATCCTACACTAAACATTCCAAGTCGCAATATAAAATAAATACCGCAGTCTGCTTGAACTCATAATTCTTAAAATACACATTTGAACTTAGCTTTGGTATCTGTATCCTACATTTATTAACTAACTTACAATCTAATTCGTGATTACTTAGCTTAATTTGGGAACTAGAATAATTTAGGGTTTCGGCATAATAGGGATAGGATGATACGATCTCTGTGTAGGGTAGCGTGAAAGAGACCCGATGCTAAAGCCCACCGAAACAGGCATAGAATTCTAAATTAACTTTTAAAATATTATTATATATGCTAAAAATTTCACTAATCCTAACTGTAAATAACTTAAAACTATTGTGAAAAAAATGTCCCGAATGTTCTGTGCCCTAAATTAATTATGATTCTAGTGCTCACCCTAGATTTGAAGGCTGTAGTCAAATCCCTCCTCTCGACCGGGGCACTTCTACGGAAAAGTTGATTTTCTCGATTAAAGGCATTTCTAAAAATAAATCATTAAAATGGATTAATGTAAATGTCAAGCATTTCACCTTTAATATCTAGCTAACGAACTGCAACAGAAAGTAATATAATCTGGTTGAATTTATGGAACCTGTAATTTATCGATATAAAGAATGCTCCAAATTTAAATATATAACTTACCTGGAGCGATACAAGTAATTATAATAGCAGTCAAGCGGTGAGCACCTGTTTAGGTAATTTAAATTTAAAAAATTCATTTATATAATTAATGCTTTAAGTAAAATGAATAATACATACCTGAATATATCCGTCGAATGAACTGCAGCAGGTACACAACAATTAAAAGTATAATAATGGTTAGGAAACCTGAAATTTATTAATACTCGTAATTATCTTTAAAGTGTAATATTGAAACTCACCTGTTGAAAGCGTGATAACGACTGATAAAGAGCCATATGTTTCATTGCTCTTATATACGTCAATCGCTGGATGTTGCAGGCTCTTTTAATAGAAATGTACATCTGGATATAAAAATGTTATCTGCTGTAATTGTTTAT
>JARFJB010001658.1:1060000-1072500 GCA_036346205.1 Vesta saturnalis
ATATGTGTGTGTTGCGTGCGTGCGTGCGTTCGTGCGTGCGTGCGTGCGTATGTCGTGATGTTGTGATAGCGCGCGTGCTGCGTGTGCCTGTGTCTGCGTGTCTGCGTGTATGCGTGTCTGCGTGTCTGCGTGTCTGCGTGTTGCGTGTCTGCGTGTCTGCGTGTCTGGTGCGTCTGCGTCTGCGTGTCTGCGTGTTGCGTGTCTTGTGTGCGTGTCTGTGCGTCTGTGTGTCTGTGTGTCTGTGTCTGTGTGTCTGTGTGTCAGTGTGTGCAGTGTGTCTGTGTCAGTGTGCGTGTGTCAGTGTGTCAGTGTCAGTGTCTGTGTGTCTGTGTGTCTGTGTGTCTTGTGTCTGTGTGTCAGTGTGTCTGTGCTGTGTGTCTGTGTGTCTGTGTGTCTGTGTGTCTGTGTGTCTGTGTCTGTGTGTCTGTGTGTCTGTGTGTCTGTGTCTGTGTGTCTGTGTGTGTGTGTGTCTGTGTGTCTGTGTGTCTGTGTGTCTGTGTGTATGTGTGTCTGTGTGTCTGTGTGTCTGTGTGTCTGTGTGTCTGTGTGTCTGTGTGTCTGTGTGTCTGTGTGTCTGTGTGTCTGTGTGTCTGTGTCTGTCTGTCTGTGTGTCTGTGTGTCTGTGTGTCTGTGTCTGTGTCTGTGTGTCTGTGTGTCTGTGTGTCTGTGTGTCTGTGTGTCTGTGTGTCTGTGTGTCTGTGTGTGTGTCTGTGTGTTTGTGTGTGTTTGTGCGTGTGTTTGTGTGTGTGCGTGTGCGTCTTTCCATTTCCGTTAAACCGATGGGTGGTGTTAGAAAAAGAACGTATTCGGTGCACTAAATAGAAAAATAATTGCTAATGTATACTACATGTAATTACATTTTACAATTAAAATACTAGTTACAGTGTTTATATTTTACAATTAAAATACAGCCTACCTAATCATCATCGTCATCATCTTTGCTGTTGTTATAATTATATAATGTGCATATTGTATATAAATATTATAATAAAGATATTTGTTATGTATGAAATTGTTTATTCCTGCAGCGAGTTAATATGCAAGGTAGAATAAAAAATTTACGTTATCATAGTTTATTTATTATTACATTGAAAACAATCAAACATTAGAGGAGGTGGTCCATCTATATGATCAATATCGATTGATTTATTCCAATGCTTCATACATCTTGTTTTATCGCATAATCGTCTATCCTCCTGATAATAATGAGGCAACTTATTCCATATTGCAAGCAAATTTTCAGCACTTAATTGTAGCAATTCATATTTTATTACACGTCGAACATTTTCAATAATCGCTTCAAACTCAGAGATTATACGATCCATCTAAAAATACCAATAATGAGTAAATGATTAAAACAGGTTTACATACTTACAGTATAATTTCGGCATGCATTTCTTATCGTTAGCACAGGTAATAAACGAATGGTATGTACTTCCTATCGCTACCACATGTAAGGTAGCTTGGGGATGCAGCTAAGCTTCATTCTCATTATTGTGACGTCACACTAGCTATAAATAGAGTGGTAACGTAGTTGAATAAGTAGTTAATTGAAATCAATCAGACGATATGGATGCTGAACAAACGGATATGCTTGATATAGGAAATATATGGGATATTGATGACAAACCTGATTATTCATGGGCTGATACACCTGAAACGGCGTTTAAAGGTAATTAGTATTGCAGTATAGACATCTTATTAATAGCTTTGTTGTAGAACGTTTATTATTAACGTGGGCGCTATTTATCGGTAATTCCACCGTACTCGTGGTTGAAGTTCATTGAAGAATAATGACTTTAAACCTGTAGTACAATTATTTTGGACAACATTTACCGACATATGCTGTCTACACTTTGATATGGAGGAATCGCGTGAAATCTCGAACATTAAAACTGAACATCTCATACGTCAAACTCTAAAATCTGACCAACCCGAGAAAGCTATCTATATAAGTTATGGTATAAAAATTGAATTATTGTTTATTACAGACGAAGAAAAGCGAATCAGAATAAGCAAAGGAAACAATGCAGTATTATTATCCGAGTAGGCAATCAACCTATTCTTTTCGGCTGTGGAGGTGATAAATCAGAAGCTGAATTATATGAATGATTATCGTAATTATTCGATTTATGAAGAATCTGTATAATGAAGGCCTGAGAGACAAAGAAAGTGTATTATCTAGAGGCAAATTTACTGGATTGCTTTCAACATTAATAGGTCATAGTTATAATGTAAAATATTATTCATTTTTAACTGAAATTGTACACATCTTCCCGCAAAAATTTATAAAAGATATAACTTTAAGCATTAATAGACCATACTTGTAAAATATATGTAAAAATAGACGTATATTATGTCAATCAGTATTTTAATAGATACTCCACCTAGTGGCACATTTTTAAAAGCGGAATAGAGGTTGATCACGGCTCTATCTAGCAGTATATTAAGCAGATCTAGGCTCCTGCAATTGTTATGGCGGGAAAACCCAAAATTTGAAATAGGTTCTAATAAGGAGGGTTTGCATCCGGTCTACTATTGCCAAACGCCTACCTTACGATTCCAGAAGCCTAGCTTCCGGTATATAGATTTTCCTATAAAAACAGATGTGAAAAATAAAACGCATATTATGTGAAACGGTATTTTATTAATGTGATTCATACACAACTTTATTATGCTTCATATGATAATTACATTTTACGTACAATGCTAATAAATGGTTCATACTCAATTAATACATCGTGCAAAATAACACAATATGCCGAAGTATCGACGGCAAAGGTCGAAGATGCTTCCAATTTCAAATCAATAACTACATTTTGAATACTCTCGTTTTGACGAGTACAGTTATTTATAAATATCGGTTGACTCTTAAATTGTTCGTAACTAAGCATAGAACCTTGTGACGAATTATAATATTGATTTCGAAAGTTTATATATTCTTCGTAAGCATCCACGTATTTGTTATCAGCGAAAACGAGATTTTGCTGCTCGTACGGATATCTTCTCTTATCAATGTTAGCTTTTATGTGCGAGATATTTAAGTGATCGAATTTTGCTGCACTCTCTTCCCTATTATTTCGCTTCTTAGTATATAAAGCAACCAGCAGCCATTGAGGATGTTGAAAACCAGTACTGCTCTTCACCGCCCAAACCATTGACGTTGATGCGGGTAAGGTCGGATATATGTCCAAATCTCGAGCGTGAAACGCAGCTTGTATCGGTGAATTTTTATTAATCTTCTTATAGATAGACTTCATAGCGTCATTCGGAATTACATACAGAACTTTCCACGTAACCTTCGTCAAGTTGATCTTAATATCCGTTTCACCGCTGTAGCAGTTTACATCGGTCTTGGACCGAAACAATACCAACTCTTGACGTATGTTGACTAGAGGCTTCGTATAATCCTCTGCAAATCCCAATACATGCTTGAGCGGTATGGAAGCGCAGAAGGCGGTCTTGGTGCTGTTTGACAGATGAGCAATATCCTTTAATGGTGCTGTTAATACCAGGTAAACATAGGGTTTCAATCACCTGGTCGCCTAACATGAATCGAATCTCATCGAAGAGGAAGAGAGATGCATTATTCGTGAGATTATACGCTTTGTTTGCTTCATTAGGGGTTAAAGTATCTTCTAAATATATAACACTATCGTAAGTAGCTGTAATGAGATCGGTTTTTTGCACAACCAGTTTAATCTCATCGGAGTTGCTGTATGCGTTTGTTGTGTACGGATGATAAGTTCGACGATCACATTGCACGATCATATCTTCGTACCTCACCCTTGTGAATAAACATTTCAGCGCTTCTTCCATATCGTCTTAATACTTTATAGCAGTGATATTGTAGAAACTCAACGTCGTCTTCGGTTAACGATGTGCTCTCGTCTACAATAGAGATCTACTACCGAAAATCCTAAGGCCCATACTTCTTCAGTTCCAATCTGATAGTTACTTTCTTGTTACCATTGTCTACTAACCGACCCTCTTGATCAACCAATTTCAAGGTTAAGTTATATATACGTCGTGTAAGTACCGGTAAATAAATAACTGTAGCCGGGAAGGAAAGGGCCACGTATTTCATTCCCTCCCCAAGGGGGAGGGAGGGCTGCTCTAGCTTTCTTAGCTCCTTCAGCCACAATCACGGATTCCCAGCATACATATATACATTACATATATATGAATGGTGGGATTAAGGATGGGTGTGATCAGGATAGGATCGGAAGAAACAGAGTTAAGGTTCTGAGGGGGAAGATACTACCCCAGCATTCGCCTAAATAGCCGCACATGGTGTATGGTGCGCATATACGCAATGACCATTCCGCTACATGTGTATGAGGAAAACCCCCTGAAAAAACCTCATACAAGGTAGACGGTAACGGGAATCGAACCCATTCCCTCCCGAATGCTAAGCAGGTTGTCACCACTACGCTACTAGCTCGGTATAACTGTAGCCGGCTCCTTGATTAATTTATAATCTGGTTCAACGTGTACGTCAAACTCAAAGATTGTATGCGACTGCTCGCTGTCCCTGTATGCGCATCCGGTTAAATTACACTCCATATGTATATTTATGTCGTGAATTATTTGAACATCCAAATAATATTCGTGGGTGTGGCCTGCTCTGTACACGTGAGGTGAGAAGCCGAGCATGCGCCTAATAGAATCCTCCTTTCTAAGTCTACATTATATATATATATATATATATATATATATATATATATATATATATATATATATATATATATATATATATATATATATATATATATATATATATATATATAGATTTAACTTCACATTTTAGCGTATTATTCCTTGATCTTAATACAAAGTCGATCGTGTTATGCGAGTTAATCTTACGCTAGAAATTTGTTAATTTCCACAATTTCATATACACCGCTCGGAATCGTAATTTCTTTATGCTCGCTAGTTTTTGTAGTATAGCAAAACTTGTTGTTATCCTCATGAATATTTCGTATGAAATTGCAACCGTAAAATCCTAACAATTTTAATCCATACAGGTAATTAGGATAAAGTTCGATTGGCGGAAAGTACGTTGCACTGAGCAAGTTTCCCTCACCGTCAACGTGAACGTTTGAGACATGACTACAAATAAACAAAATTAATATTTCAAGCTATTTATTATATAGAAAATCTAAACATAAATGTCCACCTATAAATGTATTATAATTTTGTTCTTTGTTATAATTATATCTAACTTTACAATCTCTTAAATGTCTAATTACTTCAAGTGGTGGCGGTAAATCTCCCAAGCTATCGTGGTAGATGACATCATGACCACATTTCTTGAAAGCAACCCAATCAGACGTTTGACTGATTTTCGAATAGGTTTTAATACTCTACCTCTAAACGAGCGCCTCTTCATCTTCTTCTTAGCACCCATACCCAACGTGGTTTTAACCTTCATGGCGTTCGCTACGGTAAGGGTTGCTGTTTTTTCACCAAAACTTGAATACTTCGAGCGTACACGATTCCAAGCTTGATCTCGAAGCACCTTATCTGCTTGATAACGACTTGTTAAATCGTTAGAATTATGATAGGAGATATCGTGTTGTTTTCAAGCTGCGTCTAGAGGATTTATACCTGGATCGCCCCGAGCTAAACGTTTCTGTAGCTTGGTTCCTGGTCCGCAATATCAATAACCCGAAATATGCAGTTCAACAGGTAATTTGTTTATTAAAGTGTTTAATACTCTACTCCCAAGCAGCATGTGAATTGGTCAGTATACTATCATCAACTGAATGATGCAGTTTACGAAACAACCTCAAGAACTACCTGTAGGTGGTCACGATTTCTTAAAATCCGAAGTTGCAGAGAAGCATGGTCGTCTCTTTCCGACATCAATTAGAGCAATTATTTGCGGACCTTCCGGATGTGGGAAGAATGTGATGGTTAGCTTATTGGAGGCACCGCATGGCTTAAAATTCGAAAATGTATACGTTTACTCTAGGTAGCTCCAGCAAGCAAAGTGTAAATATTTAGAGCATATACTTAAGCCGATAAGAGGTATTAGATATAATGCATTCACGCCTAAAGAGATCGCTAAGAATTCTATAATAATCTTCGACCTCATCTCGTGTCTCAGTCAACACATAATTTGCGATTATTTCAGTAGAGGGCGACACTCAGTCGTGGGCTCTTTCTATCTCTGTCAAACATATTCGAAGATCCCTAGGCAATTAATTCGCGATAATGTGAATATGGTTGTGTTATTTAAACAGGATTGCATAAATTTGAAGCATATATACGATGAACATGTAGGTACACATATGACCTTCGATCAATTTAAGTCAATGTGCTCGCAATCTTGGTAGACTAAATACGATTTCCTATGCATCGTAAAAGACTTTGATTACGGCAAATACTGAAGCGGATTTGATTGCTATATCACCTGTTTATAATACTCATTCAGACGCAGTGGCTCGCAATGGATGTTCGAGATAAGGTGGTTAAGCGGAAGTTAACGCAGACTCGTAATGCAATCAAACGCAAGCTCGAATTATTGAAGAGAGGGGAGCTAAAAACCTATCGTTTAGCGGAAACTGCATATAACAATCGTGGATCCTTTGAAGCGAATCGCTAACGCGGAAATTAAAGTAGAACCGGTGAAATTTGAGTTCAAACAAGTACCTGCTACATCGTCAACGCCTGCTACGTTCAAGTTCAAACCTCCGGTTGCACCTTCATTCGTTGAAACCGGTGTAGAACCAACACCTCCTACGTTTAGACGCCCTCCGTCATTCGTTGAAGCGGACGTTATTGCTGAAACAGATCCTGTTGAAGAAGAGGAGGAAGAGCAGGATTACTCGATGACGCAGGCATTGCCGATGAATTCTTAGAGCAATATAATCCTTTACCTCGCCACTATGTAGAATTGCTGATCCGAGGGAACCAAGAACAAATTGACAATACATGCGGTCTTGGTTATGATGCAAACTTAGATAAATGGGCTATCGGAGATTCACCGGTGGATATAGAAGGACCTAATCTAATTATAAAAGATGAGGTACATGAATCCACTCCCCGACTATACTAGCTGCCTATATTGAAAGAGCCGAAAAAGTTTACGTTGAGTGATGAGACAGTTTACTTCGATATTCTAGTTAATGACCCTCACGGGCACCAAGTTGTCTAAATACCGGAAGATTATTAAGTCGCAAATCAGCACGAAACGTTTCGGTTGCGGCATCATGAAGGAGTTATCGAATAGAGTGAAGGAGTATGTATACTGGAAATACTCCTCGCGAACTTGTTGAACGGCTCATGCTGTTGCATGCATCGAAAGCAGCAGGTCATACTGGGTGCGATAACGACATCATTAGTATCGAAGAAGAGCTCCGAGAAGAAGGTATAATTGCATAATAATGCCCGTCGATAAGTTTGGCAGACATTCATTTTCGCATTTAAAACATTCAGCTGCAAATATCAAGTTAACATGGAATGATAATTACGATATGCAAAGTAAAAGTTTTGCAATGTCTCTGAACCCATCCTAGAAGATGATGTTGCAACTAGGAAATACGTAGATGAGATAAATTTAAAATTGACCGAGGATGGTAAATACGATGCGCAAGGTATAAGAGTCTGCACCGTCATCGATCAAGTTCTAGATACGAATATAGCCACCAAAAACTATGTTGATAAGTGTAAGGCAGTTCTAGAGCTTAAAATTAAGAGCGATATCGATTTATCGATTGCAAAATTATTGACTGAGCGCGATCGTAAACTTGAGGAGAAAATTAATCGTATATATGAGGACATAAGCATCCTCAGCAGGGATATTTATAACATTGAGAATAAGTTACACTAGTCTTTAAAGTTGGCGGTTGTCAAAGAATTGCATAAGACTGCGCGGAAGAATTTCATAAGGAAACGAACTATCGTTAAACATCGGAATGATCTTTGGCAGACGGATTTAGCCGAATTTATTCCATATGCTAAAAAGACCCTCAATCATAAGTATATTCTAAAAGTGATAGACTGCTATTCTAAATGTTTATGGACACGCCCTCACTAGTCTAAGAATGCCGAAGAAGTTTGTCCAGCTATGACTTCCGTTTTGAAGGAGGGAGGAGCTCCCGATAACTTGCAATCGGATCGAGGACATGAATTCTATAATAAACATTTTGAAGTGTTGAAGAAGTTATGCAATGCATCATTACTCAATGTATAGTGTTAAAAAAGCAGCCATTGTTAAAAGGGCTATAAGAACGCTAAAAAATACGTTATATACGATTTAGCTTTAGAGGTGGCTAGATGTGTTGCAGGAAGTTACATTTGAATATAACAATAAACTGCATCCCCCGATTAGAATGAATCCTAAGGATGTAACTGCATGGACATATTTACCGATGTTTCATAATATTAAGGTAATGAGGACAGCAAAATTTAAAGTTGGTGATTACGTTCGGATTTCTAAATATAAATCAATCTTTGCAAAGGGCTACACTACTAATTTTTCCACCAAATTGTTTAAAATTGCTAAGGTGAAGGTTGGTAATCCAGTTACAAATTTACTGGAGGATCTCTAAGCTAAACCGATACTAGGTTAATTTTACGTTGAAGAACTACAGAAAACAGCTCATCCGTATATATTTCTCGTTGAGAAGTTGTTACGGCATAAGGGGAACCAGACATACGTTCGATGGCTTTGTATGGATAAATTCATGGATTAATAAAACAGATTTTGTATAACATGTATACATTTTCGTACAATAACTAATTTGTTATATAACATATGTATAAATTCATACATGATAACAACTGCTGATATAATAAATTTCTTAACCTATAACATAATAATAATAATAATAATATAACTTTCTTAACTTATAACATAATAGCAATAATCATGATGATAATAACAAGAATAATAAATAATTTCTTAATCTATAATAACAGCTGATTTCTTGACCTAAATCCATAGTAGCGGGGATATTGAAATGTCCCCAAGGCAGTGTATCGCTACCATTAGGCAGCAAATACCTCTTGTCATCGCAACTTTACACTGTTCTATACTATAAACGTGGTGGCTTTTCGATATGATACTGCTTTGAGAGACGCTTGTAATATCCCCGTTTCTTAGATATTTTTAATAATCATTATAACTAATCCTATCTCTTACAACATAATCCCTAACACCTTTTAACTTCCTTACCTCATAATCCTTAAGCCTAAAGCTGTACATTTTACATGCTAAAGCCACCCATTCTATAATTATTCTTCCACTCATTTCATCTTTCATCAAGCCAATTACTTTACCACTGCATCTTGGAATGTTATAGGGGTTGTCTGCAGGAAATCAGAAGTGTCGAAACGCGAAATGTTGTTCCGTATACGATCGTATGCATCCTCACATTTCACTTCGTACACGAGGCTGTCGGTATCCATATATAATAATTTCATGCAATCATCATTAAACTGACGTTGCATGAAATTATAGTAAATCATACATTAATGTTTTAGAAATATCTAAAATAGCCATTCCCACAGATAGTGGCTTATTAAAGTAGATTTCCCCCTTAGATAACTCGATAGTCATCAATTCCTCATCAAATATCTCTCTGCTGCGGAAATTTGGCTGGAACATGTAATAATTGGCTCCATACCTACCACTCCACCTGGTGACAAGTTTAACAATTCTATGATTTCTAACATTTTCCATGCTTTTGCCGAAATTTTGCGTTATTTAACAGTTTGTACAAGTTTTTCTCGAAAGAGTTAGTGGATTCTGCTCGCAACTTTATATTCAAGTCTATATATGGTTTGAGTCAACGTGATTGGTTAAAGCTAATCGCGCGATGAATTTTCTCAAGCACAAAGCTTGCTCGAAGGCATTGCTTCAAATTGCGGTAATTAATGACATACTTAGTCTTAGAATGCAGCGTTGAGAGCAGTTTCCTGTTTTTACCACCAGGTGGAGTACCATGTTCAACGCAGAATGGAATGTATTTATGACGATCATGCAAATTGTCCGGATATAATAGATCTCCCTTTAGAATTAATCCTTTGCATACATCATCCGGTAAATTCAAAATTGATTCGGAGGTTAGTAAATTTAGTTGCTCCTCGCTAAGCCACTTGAAATCATCCCGCGGAAAACATTGTCTTTGGTGAATGATATGTAGCGTTTTTTAGTTTTAGGTAATAATGAAATGTGACCGGGGATGGCATGGGAAACATCTTTTAACAGGAAGTGTGAATCGTACCCGGAAAAATTATGGAAAAAAACTGGTATAAGACGTGTGGCATTATACCAGATGTTGCATGCTTGATGAGCACTACCTCTAAATTGACCGGTAAAATGACAATGATCTCTTATTTTAACATCATGATCTAAAAAGGGATGTTCGCAAATATGACAGTGGGTGGATGCATTATATTCCAGCATTTGCATGTCGGTTAACGTTTCTATACGTATGGGATTTTCAAAATACTGCTGCAGACTACTATCAATATCTAGCGCCTCGTTGTTAAACCAATGAATACACTCTTCACCCCTCCACAATCGAAATTTTGATAAGGAATCATTAAACGTGCAGTGGAGATAATATACGATGCTGCATACGTTATGTTTCTTATACTTAACGGTATTCCGCGTTTAGTCATCTTTAAAATCCTACACTAAACATTCCAAGTCGCAATATAAAATAAATACCGCAGTCTGCTTGAACTCATAATTCTTAAAATACATTTGAACTTAGCTGGTATCTGTATCCTACATTTATTAACTAACTTACAATCTAATTTGTGATTACTTAGCTTAATTTGGGAACTAGAATAATTTAGGGTTTCGGCATAATAGGGATAGGATGATACACGATCTCTGTGTAGGGTAGCGTGAAAGAGACCCGATGCTAAAGCCCACCCGAAACAGGCATAGAATTCTAAATTAACTTTTAAAATATTATTATATATGCTAAAAATTTCACTAATCCTAACTGTAAATAACTTAAAACTATTGTGAAAAAATGTCCCGAATGTTCTGTGCCCTAAATTAATTATGATTCTAGTGCTCACCCTAGATTTGAAGGCTGTAGTCAAATCCCTCCTCTCGACCGGGGCACTTCTACGGAAAAGTTGATTTTCTCGATTAAAGGCATTTCTAAAAATAAATCATTAAAATGGATTAATGTAAATGTCAAGCATTTCACCTTTAATATCTAGCTAACGAACTGCAACAGAAAGTAATATAATCTGGTTGAATTTATGGAACCTGTAATTTATCGATATAAAGAATGCTCCAAATTTAAATATATAACTTACCTGGAGCGATACAAGTAATTATAATAGCAGTCAAGCGGTGAGCACCTGTGTAGGTAATTTAAATTTAAAAAATTCATTTATATAATTAATGCTTTAAGTAAAATGAATAATACATACCTGAATATATCCGTCGAATGAACTGCAGCAGGTACACAACAATTAAAAGTATAATAATGGTTAGGAAACCTGAAATTTATTAATACTCGTAATTATCTTTAAAGTGTAATATTGAAACTCACCTGTTGAAAGCGTGATAACGACTGATAAAGAGCCATATGTTTCATTGCTCTTATATACGTCAATCGCTGGATGTTGCAGGCTCTTTTAATAGAAATGTACATCTGGATATAAAAATGTTATCTGCTGTAATTGTTTATTGCGTATGGAGTATTGAATTATTAATGTAAATTTTGAATGGCGCTGATTAAAAATTTTTTAAACCGGATATGTCTTTGGTTTCTATATAGCAGGCAAAAACCTGCTTGCTTCTTTGTTCATGTATTATTACACATATAAATAACTCAGGATGTTATTTGTAGATAAACTTTATAAAAATTATATTGAAATTTTGCAATGTAAATTTAATGTTTATTTCAAAATGCAAATCCTATTTTATTACTTTAAAACACTGTAACTAGTATCAAATGCATTGTTTTAAAAATATACACAAATGCAAATAGTTTTAATTCATAACATCAAAGTCGGTATTCTAATTTATTACTTTATTAGTATTACATATTTATCAACAACATTATTTTCTATTTATTACTAAATGCATTAATTACGTATTTATTCAATTTTAACAAACGATTATATTTAGAATGCGCGGCGGATGTTTTTTCCATCTCAACTTAACAAATACGTTCTCTTTCTACCTCCGCCCAAATTGAAAAGCTATTCATCGTTCATTGTAACGTCAGCTTAAATATTTAATGTTTAATATAAATCACACATTTATTAAAAATTAATTTTAGAACGCGCGCGGGATGTTGTTTCCATCTCAACTTCTCAAATACATCCTTTTTCTAACGTCAACCAAACTGAAAAGCTACTTATTCATTGCGACGTCAGCTTAAATATTTAATGTTTAATATAAATCACACACATTTATTAACAATTAGTTTTAGAATGCGCGCATGTTGTTTCCGTCTCAACTTCTCGAATACGTTCTCTTTCTGACGCAACCAAAATTGAAAAGCTATTCATTC